>JANSTT010018129.1:0-14681 GCA_026745375.1 Platyura marginata | reverse complement strand
CCAAAATCGGCTGAAAAATGGCGGAGTTATTCAACATTTCAATAGGCCCTGTCTAGATGGCGCACCCTGTACATAATGTGTATGCGCTTTCATATACATAAATCTAATTACTTTTTATTTAGTCATCATCAAATTTGAATTTTATATTTAAGTAATGTCGGTCTACACATCATAATAATGATATCATCCCACTAATTAAAATGATATATACTAATGTCATGTCATGCCATCTGGTGACCACAAACAAACAAAAAAATGTCCTTGTCCCAAGACCAAGACCGACGGCGTCAACATACTGGCATAATTTAATAATATTTCTGTCATAAATTGGTATACTCGTAGTTCTTTATTGCCTAAGGCTCGCTATACAAAAATGTATAACAAAAACTGACAATTGTGTACATTGAATTAGTAATAAGCCATAAGCATCAGATGTACATATTCTGTACTTACATAGACTATCTATTCTTATAACATCGTAATCCTTTAGCATCTACATATATGTAGATACTGGAGAGCTAAATAATGTATCTGAATAGTTGGTTAACTTCAGTTCTAAAAATAGAATATACACAAAGGACTTGGTAATATTGCAATATATGCAGCAATGACAAAGACACTTTAACTCAAACAGCCCATCATTCATTCAACCTTTGGATACAAAAACTTCCTTTTTATTATTGGATTTTGAACAGGACATGAAAAATCGATTATTACCAGCATATACTATTAAAAGGGGGCGACCCTAATGTGCATGTGTGTACTGTACAGTGTACATATATATATAAATATATGGGAGTTTTGTATATATGTATATAACACGTCATATGCTTGTTGCCTTTATTTTCAACCAAACATCCATAAAGCACATTTCAAATGGTAATATTCTGTATGTTGTACAAAAACTCCAGTGGTCGACGGTTTTAGTTTTTTTTTCAAGTGGTGAAGTCCCTACTATCCTATTTGGTTACTTCTCATGCTCTATCATATACATAGTAGATTGTAATTTTTTTAAAGGAAAATCTGATGTTGTTATGGTTTCCTTGAGGTATACTAATTATTTTATACATATTATCCTCATAACTCCCTTTTATCTTTTTTTTGTAGGGATGTGTGGGATTTTTGTAGGAAAGCGTTTGCAGAATATGATAAAATGGGTATTTTTTTTGGTTATGACTCTTTTTCTGTCTTATCCTGGAACATGTTAATGATAAATCTGCGGAAAAATTCTTGTAAAATCTGTAGAATTTGTGTAAAGAAAATCCACGGTACTTTCCATTAGATTTTTCCAGTAGATGTCTAAACAAAAATCAATTACTACATTCACATGCAGAGTTGAACCCAAGTTGAATTATTATATGAACGGAAGTCAAGTCGAAACTGACCTTAGTCGACTCCTCGACTCGAATGTCCTATTCTTACTGGGTTATGTTGAAATGGTGTCATATAAACGCGAGTTGAGTAGTCGAGCTGACATTTGTCATTTAAAACGCAAAATTCGTCATTTCTTTGTTTTTTTTTTGGTTCGTTTTGTGTATTTTCATAATAATTGCAAAAAGGATTGTGTGGGAGCATGAAAATTTATTGAATGTAATGCAGAATCAAAATTGTTTGAAACATTTTGATGGAAAAATATACAGAATTTCTACAAAACCAAAAATAGGTTATGTTATTCTGCTGTCACTTGAACTACGTTTCAACTAATTTTCAACTTGATCTTTCAACCACATGTATGTATTCAGAAATGCGAGTTGAATTTCTTGAACTTTATTTCAACTCAATCCTAACTATAATCTCTAGAAACCTAAAATTGAGGATTTTCCGAACTAACTGTCTGTCGATTCTACTATACGGTTGCGAGACCTGGAAAGTAACAAGCACCATAACATCAAAACTCCAGGTTTTCGTAAATAGGTGCTTACGGCGTATAGTAGATGTGAGGTGGTCAGACAGGGTTAGAAATGAAGAACTATGGAAAATGAGAAATATGGAGAAGATTGATGCCCAGATTCGTCAAAGAAAGTGGAACTGGATCGGACATACACTTCGAAAACCTAGGGATGACATTGCTCGCGAAGCGCTAGACGACCCAGGCAAACGTGGCGCCGCACCGTAATAGCCGAAGCTAACGAAGGAGGAAAAGAGTGGGCGGAAGTGAAAGCTTTGGCAATGAACAGAACGCGATGGCGGCTTTTTGTGGATGGCCTATGCTCCCTCGTGGAACGACGAACGGCCTGATGATGATGATGAATCCTAACTCGATCTTTCAACTCTTCATGTAATTATGGTAATTAAACCATTTCACGGACATCTAATTTAATGCGAAATTTGTATAAATTTATCATGGACATTGCCACTAGGGTAGGATAATTTAGAAATTTGATTAGAATTTTTTTTGTATAATAAGTCTGTTCTTCCCCCTCTTCCTCAAATTTTTTTTCTATGAATATATTTAATGAATTACGTGGACCCTCTATATGCGACTACTGTTAATATATAATGTAATTCTAGTCGTATATACTTAAATATCTGTAGAACTGTATGTATATGTACATTGTATATTGTACATGGTGATTTGAAATTGTTTTGCGTTAAACCCCGGGCTGCGATGACTCATGTTTTATTGAGGGTGGCTATGTACAAAATTTATTTTTCGATTTTTATTATTTTATTGCAATTTTATTGATGTCTTCTGTTTATTGTATTGTAGATTTTCCTTTGACGTAACTGGATTTTCCTTATTTTTTCTATAAATTTTTTGTTTGTTTGTTGAAAATGTTATTCTTATCTTATATTCTGGGTGGTCACCCACCTATCATCTTGGCCAAATGTGAGTAGAATTTTAACGAAGGGGAAATTGGGACATTTTAAATTTAAAGTCAATTCTATTGCGGACGACGACACAACGAAATATCGGTTGTGACTTTTTTGGTTTTGTTTTATAGAATTTCCTATGATTTTCACGTACTCATTTTCATCAAATAAGTAATTGGTTTGTCGTGCCATGGAAAAGTGTTTGTAATAGATTTTTTTTAAATTTTTTCGTACTTTTATGAACAACTTGGAATTCATGATCAATTTTGATAGTTCACAATTTATGGCACCTCCATTTTTTTTTTTTTAATTTTTAAGTGGAGTCGCCTACGTCAAATTTTATTAATTATGTTAAGAAATACTTCATCGAATAAAAAGTATGTAGATTTTTTATTTTAAAATTTTATGATCCTATGTTACATTCACTTTTATTTATCTAAAGTAATTATTTTTACGTTTTTTTTTTAAATTTTATTTTTATAATAATTACTACTTTTTTCTATATTACATAATTTACATATAAGTATTTAAAAATAGAATATCTCTAAAGAGACGGCACTATACGTAAAACTTAAAGAGTTCAACCAAATATAAGTTATTCTTGAACTATAATATAACCTGGTGAATGATTTATGTGAAAAAAAACGAAAAATGTTTCTTTGTAATTTTTTTTTTTTTGTAAATAACAAGAGAATTTTTTGAGTGAACATTAAAATTAATTTAAGGTTTTTTTTCTATTTTAAAATGAAAACAAAATAAATCATACAAAAATCCACTTTTTATCTTTAATCCAATCTTCCAATCTTAATTAAAAAAAAGAAACTACAAATATTTAATTAACACTCGAAAATAATATTCATATTGTGAAAAGTTTCTCATAAAAGGTATACAAACAAAAATATCATAAATTACCTATTTTTAGATAAATGTCCTTACGTATATTATCGAAATGTTATCCTTGTCAAAATGACTGTATCTGACATTTCAATTTGTGCAAATAAAATCATATACAAATATCATATCCATCTGTAGATAAATATCCGTATATATGTATGTATATATGTATGTATGTATGTATGTATAGAATTAATGTTATCATCATCCCTATAGGGAAATAATATAGAATAGATAATGGATATGTTTAAGGGTTCAAATTACCATTGGGTGAACTGAATACAGATGAGAAATTTCTTCTGTTTTTTTCTTTCTTAAAAGACCTAAGTGTATGTAGAATGTAGATGGATAAACATCTCTTAGTATACTTAACTAAGTATCCAGAAGGTTTTATGTGTGGGTTTCTTATATTGAAGATGTCATGGGATTAATATGTTTTGGAATAGAAATTTCTGTTAAATATATAAAAAGAATTAGAACAAAGAGACCAAAAGAGAGAGAGAGAGCGCGAAAAAGTATAAGTAATTTTTTTAAATAATTTTTTAGGTTCGATATGGGAAATTAGTTAATACCTGAGTAAAATAATGGAAAATGGTAAACAAACAGATATACCAATATCTTGGATAATTACCACCTTGTATGAAGATAGTATCACGTCAAAAGCGAATTCTAAGTTATTGTTGTTTCAATAAACTGCATTCAATTGGTAACGTAGTGTGAGTTTTATTTTTACCTATGCAAAGGAAGTCTGCAATTCATACTATAATATCCTCATAAATACCTTAATTGTTTAAATATTTTAATAATAATAATCTTATTTTAAATATAATTTTCTTTTTTGCTCGTACACACTACTTTTATACTATAAACCAATCGCCTAAACCAATGTCAGTCATTAACCTGTGATTTGATTATGGCAATTCAAGTTTTTGATAGATTCTAAAATATGTATCTCTTGCTACGGATGTGCAATGTGCATCACTTCTTACATACATACATATGTACATGTGTATAAATCTTTGTGAATCAGAAGTAAATTTATTCGATTTCTTTAGCGCACAAAGACCAATATATTACATACAAAGTCTATTAACAATTCGTTTTGTATATTTTAATTTTTAATGTTCTTCTAAACTATAACTGTGTAAATGATAAACGTCCATCGTATTAATCCCAAAAAAGCTATGAATGCATTTTTAAACGAAAAATATTTTCTATTTAACTATACGAAAATCCATTATTTATACAGACGCTGAATTTATCTAAAATACAGTTACTTACACTTACTTACTCACACGTTTGAAAAACAAACAGTTTTTCAAGTCTATGATGGGGATATAAATCTTCGACCCAAAAATAAATTACCAAAATACGACCAAAACATTTTAACATATCCGACGACATACAACGTACATGTATGTAAAATGTCTACCATATTTCTCCTCTATACTTTAACAAAATTTTACATATTACTGATGAAAAAGAGTCTCAGCCCTCTCCTCTCTCATTGACTTTATAGTTAAAATGATTTTTTTTTTTCAACATAAGACTTTAACTGTTTTCTCAAGACTTAAAATTTTATAGAAGAGAGATAGACACACTGTAAGTACATATAACAACAAACCATATGTGGCGCTTAAGAATAATGACATTTTAACCATTAAATTTCCCATTTTTCCATATCTTTGTTTTTCAACGCCCAATATAGTCTACGACGACGACGACGTGTACTTTATTTTCTGTTAATGAACAAAGCCCACAAAAAGCATATGGTTCATCTTCGAAAAAAAAACAAACACAAAAAAAATTAATATTATTTTAAATTTTTGACATTTTAAATTATGATCTGTGGCAGATTTAAAATCTTGTAAATGATTCTTGTTCTTTTGCTTGATTTATTGGTTGAGGAAAAGCATGTTGTGTTTTCTGGCTGAGAAATCAAATTAAATAATTTGTAATAATAACAACACAATTTTGCTTCCACTTTTTTTTTTTTTTTTTTTTTTTTTTTTTTTAATGAATTTATAGAATGTTATGATTCATAAAGTTTGCAGATCATGTTTTAGTTAGAATTTTTCTATTTAATTGATTTATGTAATGTATGTAAGTCGGCAATCTTTAAAATTAGAATGTTAATATCGTTCATGTTTAAAAAAAAAACGTGTGTATTCTGGTAGCTAATTGTTATTCATAAGCTTTAAACTTTAAATTATAACACAGTTACCAGTAATTGATGATGACATAATTTATGCCTTAAGTTGAACACGCATTTTCCTTACAAAAATATTTCAAAAGTTGTTTCATTTTTAAATTAAAATTTTTAAAGTTTTTTTTTTCGTAACTTAATTAACTTAAAAGAAAGCGTTTTTTCGAAAATATTCAATGCCACAGATACAATAAAAAAAAATGTTTAAATATGGTTAGCATGTCATATAAAATTTACATAAATAAAAATGTTGCTCACATGCTCAAAACTGAACTGAAAAATAACGTCTTTTTTTACATCAATCTTTTTTTCTTCTTTAAGTTTTGTTTAGATATAACTATGTACTGATATTTCTGACAATACGCAGTTTAGATCTCTTAACAACTTGACCATTTATTTAAGCGGTTTTTAAAAAGTGACACAAATTTAAACTTTCTTAATTTTAAAGATACGATTTTAACTTCGTATTTTTATATTGTTTTATATTTTCAGCATATTTTTTGGTAAATAAAATTTTTGGAAGAAGTATACTTTTTGAAGATGAAAGGGTTAACTTCTTCCAAAAATTTTATTTGGCAAAAAATGCTCAAATTTGTGTGACTTTTTAAAAAATCGCAAAAATAAAATGGTGAAAATCAAAATAATAAGTTTTTTTTAAAAAAATTGTCCCACGGTCATCTCGATTACGGGAGTGTTCAAATTGTCTCAAAGGTGTTTAACTTATCCATTAAATTCGTAAAGGAAATGGATTCTTGCTAGAAATTTTTGTCAAAAGATTGTTACTATAGTACTCTCTTTCTCTCTCTGTCTCTATCCAACTAAACTGGATTTTGATCACAAAACGTTCAAGGAGAAAAAGTATTATTTCTCGTTAGTTAATTAATTAGTGGAATTCTTGTGTGTACTTAATTAGTATACTTACCGCAATTCCGGTCAATAATTTGGTTTTCTATTGATATTTACTTAGAATTGCATTTATATACTATAATTAAATATTATAATTTTTCATTTGAACGACTAATAACTACATGCATCTAATATAAAACACATTTCTGACCGCAAACGATATTTTTATTTTTTTTATTGTGTAAATTGTAATTAATTTAAGTGCGTTTTAATTTTCCATCAAACTATTTGATGTTTTCCGATTTTATGTAAGTATGTGTAGGTACACATGAGTCTATATAAAATAAATCATGTCATAACTATATACTTAGTTATCCAATTAAAAAATAACTATCTGAATATTAATGATATTATTTCATTTGCATTGAATAAAAAACAGACAAAAAAAAAACTTCTACTTAGAATATTTCAGCATTTTAAATGGAATTTATTTTTTATTTTTTTTTTTAAATGAAGAACAACACCCAAACATTCAAAAATCAATATGTACACAAAAATATATTCCATGAAAATAAATAAATAAAAAAAAAAAACGTGCGGGCATCATGTCGCTGATGTTAACCATTCACGAGCCTCCCATTTGCATATAATTTACGTTTTCGAAGTTAATTTAATGCTTATGCACATCGTGTTGAGACCTTTTAACATCTTATTATTATTTAAAGTGTCTTATTAGTTGACGGGGCAGGGTGACGAAAGAGTTTTATTTTTAGTATTTGATAATTTTTTTTTTTTTTAACATTTCAATAATGATATGTTTGAAGCGTAATTACTTTGTATATGATTTTAAAGTTATGTAGAAGAATTGTTGTCTGAAAATTTTCTAAGAATTTCTTGAGAATCAATATCATGAGCATCGTTCACTGAATCTGTTTTAAATCAATTTTTTGTGTAAAATGGAATTGATCCAGTATTGTGGCTGGAAAAGAAAAAAATTAAATGCAAGACTTAAGAACAATTCTTGATTTAATACAAATATTCTAGAAGCTATACAGAGTCGCTATGCAAGTGATTATTTAATGACAATATATATATATATATATATAGAACATTTTTATAATAGATAGAATATTAATAATATAGAATACTGAAAATTCTTACTAGAAATATAAAAATTTGTGTGTATATTGGTTAATTAAAATTTTAATGTAAAATCTTCAACAGGTGTAAAAAAAAAAAAAATCGTATTTGGCAGTATTCTCAATAAATTAAATTCCCTTTATCTTGGATTGCATTTAACAGAAGAGTCAAAATTGCCAACAAGATCGATCCAATATTTTGGTAAATGGAATCTAATTCGAATATTCTACTTTACCATTTATTTTCTCCCTTGTCGATAAGATACTGTAATTAGTGTAATTAAATGTTTTTTTTAACATGACACGTCCGTATTAACCCTTTGAGTCGTTATTAATTTTGTTTTTATGTATGTGTTAAAATAGGCAAAATAACAATTTTTTCTAACTTTTCCGTCAATCTGTCAATTCCGCTATCCTCTGGGATAATGTACGCATTTGTGTACATCTAAACTAAAATAGAAAATTATAATTCCATAGAATAAACGGCAATTTAAAATTAAAAGTAATGTACACAATTGTGTACAGAACGAATCAAAGGGATAAAGAATTATCTATGTATGTATGTTAAATGTAACAGAAATTAATTTTAGCGTTTTCTAGCACCTTTCAAAGCCTTGCCCCTTTCCGTGTAATTCCGTTTAATTTCTTAGGACAACTTTTTAAGGCGTAATTACCCCCTCACTGAATTCTTATTTGGCACAAATACTATTTTCATAACCATAAAATTACCTTTACGGGAGATAATTGCCTTGAGATAAATTATCGTAAGATAAATTGGCCCCCGGCCGCGGTAATTTGTTTGCATACCATTTTTATGTTCTTCATATTTTGGTTTTTTTCCATTTTCATGCATGTGGATAAATGATTTTTCGGATATACTTAGTTATGTGACTATTTGAGAATTCTGTCAAAAACTTTTCTATAAAATAAAAATTCAGACAAAAAAAACTTCGAACAACTATTTTTGAATCTACTTACGTCACACATTTATTAAAAAAGGAAGAAAAAAAAACATTTTTTAGGTGTATTCTTGAATTTATTTATGTATGTATGTAAATGTATAGTAAATTTAATAGAAGAACACATTTTCTTAGTGAATCATTATTATTCTTAAAATTTATCGTTATTTTATGCGGCTTTGTGTAACTAACTGTATGTTGTTTGAATATATCAATTTATATTTAAATTAAACTATTTAATCTCATTTTGTACAACCAGTCCGTCTCCATATCAAATAATATTGCTACCAACAAAACCGCAAACAATATCAAAACGTCTATTCGTCGTTTCTGTTGTTTTATTTTTGTTGTTGTTATTTACGTTAATCTTTTGTTTTGGGATATTGCAAAAATCTATATAGGCGACCAATCAATTTTTTTTTTCGCAGGTGCTTAAACCGGTTTTTTAAGCTCAATAAAATCTAAAAGTCTGATTTTTCGTTTTGTTCTTCTACAGAATTATTTAAATGGCAATGAAATGGCCAACAAAGAACGAAAAAAGATTGAAAATTGTATTTTAATACTGAACAGATGCATTATTTATTATTTTCTCTACAGAATCCAACCGTTTTTAATTAAGAAATTTAGATTTTTAATTAACTAACTAACTAACTAATTCAGTAAAACAAAACCGGAACTATTTACTATACGAAAATAACAAAATGCCATTTTCCAGATATCAGACTTCAGTTAAACGAACAATTAAGATGTTTGGACATTCGCATGGAATCTCAAGTATCACTTATACAGGAATTACAGGATTTTTTTCGAAGACGTGGTGAAGTTGAATTAGACTATAGCAAAAGTCTTGATAAATTAGCAAAAAGTTTACAACTTAGACATAAGGAACAGAAACAAAAGTAAAAATTTCGACATTTTGTTTTTATCCCATTTTTGATCGAAATTTATTAATGTTCCCATTTTTCTGTTCTATAGACGAGAACAATGGCCAATGTTCTCATCGTATGCATGCTGGCAACAGCTTGTCAATCAAACAAAATCACTTTCCAAAGATCATGCGGCACTATCCGAAATTTATTCAACACATTTGGTGGCCCGATTGCAAACCGTTATTGAGGATGTTCAACGGATATATAAGAAATGTCGTGAAATTGGTTATGAAACACATGAGGAAATACTTCGGGTACTGCAGGAGCTACATACAACAATGAAAACGTATCACAGCTATCAGGTAAATTTTTAATGGACAAATTTAGATTATGATGACCGAATCATAAATGAAATTGTATTTTAAATTTACAGACTGAATGTAAAGCTGCTGAAGCAAAGCTTCGTACGGCAGATAATCAACGGATGAAATTACAACAGACAATTCCAAAGGAGAAATTGGAACGTAGCAAAAAATATAGACTGATCGAAAAAGAAATGCTCAAAGTACATAAATTTTAATTAACCAGATAATTTGGTTTGTTAATTAAATATTCTAATCTTTTTCTTTTTTTTTAGCGAAAGAGTAAATACACGGACGCAAGACTGAAGGCCTTAAAGGCTAAAAATGAATATCAGCTTTGTTTAGAAGCATCGAATACAACCATCCATAAATATTTTGTAGAGGACCTAAGCGATCTAATTGATGTAAGTTACATGCAACATTCTCCCTCGAACTATACTTTTATTGAAGATTTCTTTAAAAACATCACTAAAAAGCTACCAGAAAATTGTTAAAGATTACTAGCAAATCTTTAGCTATTTCAGTGTTCGAAGTGCCGTTCATTAAGAATCCATTGATTAGAATAATGTATCGGATCTTTAAACGAGAAATTTCGCCAAAAATTGACACCATAATCTGATCGCTTGGTCCCTATAACTGTAAATTCCTTAGTTAAATTGTTACTCATCTAAAAATGTAGTATAATGGTCTGTTAGGTGCTCGTCTACAATTGAAGGCCAGCAAGCGTTCCACGAATTTTAAATCCAGAACTTCGACACACAATTTCCAATTTTTTGATTTTTTTTTAAATTTCAGTGTATGGATCTTGGTTTTCATTCAATGGTATCACGTGCACTATTGATGCATGTGACCGCCGATCAAGGACGTTGTCGTGCCGTTTTACATAATGCCGACACTATATCGCATATTGTTCATTCAATGGATAGCCGAGCCGACAAGCAAAAATTCTTGGAACAGCATCATGGTGCGTTTATGATACCGAAGCGATTAGAATTTCAAGGTCAGGTTAGTGACGATGTTGTGGAACCAGAATTGCAGAAAGCATTGCACTCAGAAATGGAAGCACGACTGCAACACTTAGGACAACGGGTGACCAATTTACGTATGGAATCGGAGGAAATTTGGAAAACATTAGAAACGGCCGAGATTAATCTTTTAGATATTTTAAATACAAAAGTAAGTTTTTCGATTTCTTAATTGACCACGTCTTAAGTACTAAATTTTTAATAGGATTATGACAGCAGTAGTCATTTTGGCGATTCAACAAGTCAATCGGCTAGACCGGAGAGTTTAACGGTTAAGCTTAAGGCAGACAAACAGGAAATTGAGGAATTTTACATAACAGTAAGTGACAGTATGAACCCAACAATAATCGAACTATACTCTTAACGATTTTTTTATTTATTAGAAAATACGAGAATATATATTGGGCACATCTCGAATAGCTCGTCTAGATGCTAAAGCTGAACTCCTTCGAAATGCTCTGGCAAAGGATTCGGTTCTTCATTGTAGCACTTTGGTGAAATCGAATGTACCGAAACGCAAACGAATTGGTCGAATGAATATGACAGGTCAACCGAAGTTATTCGGTGGTTCATTGGAAGAATATTTAGAGGCTACTGGTGAAGAAATTCCATTAATTATGAGAAGTTGCATCAGGGTTATAAATCTTTATGGTAAGACAATTGAGAGTGGAATCTGAAATGTTATAAATAATATGATGTGATTTATTTAGGACTTCATCATCAAGGCATATTTAGAGTATCCGGATCACAGGTTGAAATATCCAATTTTCGAGAAGGATTTGAAAGAGGAGAAGATCCATTAGCCGATACAACTGATGCATCGGATATAAATTCGGTGGCTGGTGTTCTTAAGCTGTATCTAAGAGAATTACGAGAACCTCTATTTCCAATCATTTACTTTGATCATTTCGTTACCCTTGCTCGTAATATTTCTCAATAAATCTCTATAAATGTATTTGGTGACAATTTTTATTTATTTTAGAGTTGGATTCCAAACATGAACTAGTACTAGGAATTCGTAAATTTCTACAAAGTCTTCCAAGATCCGTAGTCATTGTTATTAGATATTTATTTGCGTTCTTGAATCAGTAAGTTTTATATTGACATTTCTGACTATTGTCAGATGATACCAGAAAATGGAATTTTTTTTCTTTTTTAGTTTATCTGAATATTCCGATGAAAATATGATGGATGCTTACAATCTTGCCATATGTTTTGGACCGACACTGATGCCAGCACCCGAAGACAAAGATCAAGTTCAATATCAAAATCAAGTTAATGAACTCATCAAGAATATGATCGTATTTCATGCGGAATTGTTTCCCAAAGATTTGGGTGGAGGCACTTATGAGAAATATATTTCCCAAGAACCATTTGATTGTGATGTTGGTGATTCGCCTACAGATCAAGTAACACAAGATCCAGATTCGGAAGCATATCCATCGGAGGATGGTAAGTTTTTGTTGTTGTTCTTTTTCGTAAACAGCAACTAATAAAGATCGAAATTATAGAATCTGACACAATGGAAGCGACCGCACAATTCGATTTTAATGCACGATCGAACCGTGAATTATCATTAAGAAAAGGTGACCATGTGACGTTGCGAAAACAAGTTTCAAATGATTGGTGGCAAGGAACCGTTCGAGGCAAAGACGGACTAATACCTGACAAATATATATCGCTGAAGATAAAGTAAATTAATTTTATTTGTCCTGTCGTTTTTTTAATGATTTTAATTTCAATCGATAGAGACGAAGATCGTGATAAATGTAGCGATCATCTGAAATCATCAAGTTCCGAGGAATCGGTACGCAAACGACGGCCCAGTGGCAATATGTCGATAAATAGTCAGTTGTCAATATTTTCACAAAATTCAAATGCAACTGATCCGGAAACAACATTGCCCCCAGAAAAACAACAACAGCCGCAGCACCATCATCAACAACAACAACAACAACTACTGCAGCAGCAGCAGCAACAACAACAACAACAACTTCAGCAGCAGCAGCAGCAGCAACAGCAACAGCAACAACAACAACAACAACAAAATCAACCAGTAACTATTGGTACCAGTGAGATTCATGATAAAATTGAAACGTCCGCAAGTATTGGCATTCCAAAGAAGAACATCGACAATGACTTCCATTATGAGTCGGTCGATAGTGTTAAATTGAAGTACAACTATCATGATGAACCGCACTCATTTGAAACATCAATGGAATTTTTGGAGGACTACAATCATTTCCAATATGAGGTATTGGAAACTACTGTTTAATTAATTATTTTAGAATTTAAAAACAAAAAAATTTCCAGACTCATATTTTATGTGACGTTTCTTTTCGTTTTCATCTTACATATTTTAGTGGCTGTTCTTAATTAGGATTTTGAACAGCAATAATTAATTTAAAAAAATAATTGTCGTCTCTCTTAAATTAGAATTTTATTAGATTTATTAATTGCAATCAAAAAAGATAGAAAAAGTGTCTAACTAACCCATCATCGTATTGTTGATCGGAAAACATTTTTTATTACTTTACAAATATATTTCTAGGGATTTCGCCATTTATATCCTGATCCTTCAAAATAGTTAACTTTTACTTGTATTTCACATACACGCACACACACACAAATATAAATAAATCGACTATATTACTGATCCTTCAATCCTAAATATAGGTAAGTGCGACCTGTAAGTGCTGTGTAATTAACACTAACAATCTTTTCGCCTATACATTTGTTGTACATTTATAATGTGTTAATAATCGAATTTAAGGACTAAATTTAAATTTAATTATAAAATAAAAAATTAAATTGGCATGTTCATAAATAATCGCGTCCGAATAACAATTAATATTAATTGGCTTGTGCTTCTTACGTCATTAATCAGCTCAATATTGTGAAATATTTTGGTAATTTATTCATATTCCGTGTCTTTCTCATTTTAATTAATTAGATTTTAACCGTGAATGGGTGAGTGACGAAACCAAAATCCAATACCAGGTGCCTTATAGTTTCCGTTCGAATTAAGGTGACTGTAATTTTAATTTTTTTTTTAGGTATTCAAAACGTCAACATTTTCCATTATCCATAATCTTACATATTGGATTCCAAGAGGAAGATCTTAGATTATACCAGACATTGTGCATTTTCGATAGAAGTAGAAGGTAGTTTTAGTGATCGACATTATACGTAAATTTGCCCATTATCTGATCTCTCAAGTGTATTGTAACAGGCCTATTCTCAAAACCACTCGAAAATTTTCGTGCACGAATATCTGTCAAAACCACTCGTATGTACTAAATCGATATTCTCAAATTCACCATACGGAAATTTTCGAACGATAATCAGACGAATATTTCCGAGTGGGTAAAACCAACCGAATGTAGTACATTCGAATGATATTCAGAGAGTTTCATGGTTGTTAGATATTGTACGTGTCACATTAAAAATTGTTATTTAGTTTGTGTGTAATTTTTTTAAATGGCAGCTATGAGAAAAAAACAATTTACCCTTTCTTCTGGAGACAATCCATTACACATCAAACGATCTGTCATGTATGGCTCTAAA
>JANSTT010018128.1:0-14683 GCA_026745375.1 Platyura marginata | reverse complement strand
AACTTAACCACATAATCGTTAACTTGCTACTTGTTACTAAAAGGCCTGTTTCCACGACTAAATCATCGTAAAATTAATTTAAAATTTAGCCAACTTAACACGTGGAAACAGGCCTTAAGGAAGGTATTAGATCGTTTCGCAATATAAATCAATTTTCACTTATTTCAAAATTAAAATCAATCGATTTTTATGGAACAGATATGATTTAGGGAAGATATTTTTTTTCTTCCCATTGTATTAATATTTAAACAATTTTTTATGGTTGAAAATATGGTTGGAAATTGCATGAACAAATTTGATCAATATGTGAGGCAGTTTTATTTTACTATGTTTTTATTCAATTAATCCATAGCATAACCAAAACATCATCACTAATTGAACAACAATTATTTAAATTGAAAAATGGTGCGGTGGTTTTGTACAAAATGATGGTTTTTAAATGTAGCGCAAATATTCCTGATAATGGCATGAACATTTGAATTCATTGGTTGACAATTTAGAAAAGTGAATTTTAATCGAGCAAATATATGAACAGTTTACAAATAAAAGCAACATATGTATATCTATAGAAACAAAAATATTCTAGATACTAGATAGAATTGTGTATGCTGATTTGTGTTGGTGACCTTTAAATGCTTTAAATGCTACAGCCTATAAAATGTATCTTTTAACACTTCAATTGTGTTTTCTGGAGGTGTTATCTTTTTTTTTTAATTAATTAACTAAGTATACATGTACATGCAATAAGTCTTCTGTAATGATCTGGTAAAATGAGATTATTGAGATGTACAAACACTTTTCCTACAAGAATTTTCACTATTCGATTAAAAATTGATTTTCTCAAAGTATCGCTGAGAAATTATATTTGCTTACAATTTTAAGACCGCAGAGATATTTTATAATAAATCAGTTTTTAAAACTTTTCAACTACGTAATCTCTCTGCGGAGATCTTTGGATTACGCTTTATCCGTTCCCATAAATTTAAAACTAACCAATCAAAACTATTCTACTATTTTTATAAAATTCTAAACTCAAATCATAATTTTCGCTTGTGCCTTTTTGGTTTTCCATATATGTAGCAATCATTTCTTAGAAAGATAGATGAAAGTGACCATTGTGATAGTATTATTTTCAAATTTTGCAGCTTATATTTGTGCCCATAATTTTATAAATTGTATTTAATGCTACGCTTTGGAATTCTTGCGCCCCCTTTTTGGATCACCCCTCCCTTCCACCTTAAGAACGCCTGCTCTATTAGATGCGATAAACCATTATAAACATATCTTAAGTGTAATAAAATACTTAAGGTATAACTAAATCGAATATTAGCTTTAATAATAACAACAACAACATATGTTTAAAATAAAATCCTCAATTATATTTACTGTTATATAGTAGGTTGTGCTTAGGTATACTATATAGTTAGTTAACCATCCCAAATTTTCTTATTGAATCATATGATTAATGTCTTTACAGGCGAACATATTTATCTATCATAAATACATATCTGTTTATGTATCTATATAAGTATCAATACATGGTAAGTACTTATGTAGTTGAATTTAAAAAAAAAAATCCTATAAAAACCTATACATATTCACCTATACCAAATCCCAAAACAACCACAAATAATGCTTTCCGTTAGGAATTCCATCTAGAACTGAGGTTTAGTAAGTATTGTATGTACATTTAATGTATTATGTATGGTTTGTTTCCTTACCAATATTTAGTACATAATTCACGATTATGTAATAATATTAAATTGACCTTACTTACCTCACATTTATTATTATTATTA
Organism: Platyura marginata; assembly: GCA_026745375.1. NCBI lineage: Eukaryota > Metazoa > Arthropoda > Insecta > Diptera > Keroplatidae > Platyura > Platyura marginata. The sequence goes on along the minus strand of JANSTT010018128.1, from coordinate 12,884 downwards.
TATATGTAGGTAAATCGTAAATGCCCAATACAAATTTATTCGTTATTCATGACGCATGCATAATACAGCAGGTTAAACACAATTCTAATATTTTGGTTTTCCAATACACCGCACATGTATGTGTATGTTATGTATGTTGATTGACCGCAAACCCTTTCGGAAAGCAATTTTTTATATGGAAAATTTACATCAATAATCTTCCATGTGAACGTGATTATTAACCGTACATAGAAGATTCACACAAATATTGTGCCGAACATTTTTATGTTCGAACAACTAAAACGAGTCCAACTCGAAAGTTTCAACAGTCTGTCTTAGTCAGACAGTGATCGACGGGAAAAGAAAAATCAATTTTTTGAAAAAATAAAAATGAGAACAGAAAACTATATAATTGGAGGTTGTCATGATTTTTTACAAAAAAAAAAAAATTTTAATTTTAATTATAAATTTAGTTTTCAAATCAATTCTTTTATTTTGTTATCAATGAAATGATAACATTTTCTGAATTTATTATTGTATTATTTGTTGCGACAATACATTTTTCCCTGAATGTTTTTAGCTACAACTTCTAAAACCGAAACATTTAAAGATTTAGTTGTCTTTTTTCACCTAATTCAATACAGAAACCATAAATTTGATTCTTATAATTTGCTAAATTTTGTACAAATCAATTTACTGAAACATACATACATACATACATATATATGTACGTACATACATATGTGTACAACAAATATGTCATATATTTGTATTGCAACGAAAAAGCAAAACCATTGCGATAAACCTTTTATTGACGCTTTTTTAAAATGAAATCAAACAGAACTAAAACAAGAATATTTTTTATTTTTAGAAAACCATTTTCAATTCCAAATTTCAATTCCATTTTTGGTTCAATTTGATTAATAGACCGAGTAATTAAACTTTTTTTTTTTTTTTTGTAAAAGAAAATGTCATGAGATTTTATTTTGTGGAAACAGATGCAATTAAAGTTATTTAACTAATTTCAGTATAGTAACTATACGAGTATGTATATTAATATAATTAATTTTTTTTCGATGTTGTATGTACAATGTACATACAAGGAACCACAATAACAACACCAATTTTCTTGGCCAAATAATTTGAAACAACTTCTGAAAAAATCTTTATTTTAGGCAGTGAAATTAGGACGAAAAATCAATACCGATATATCGGTATTATAAAATTATAATACCGAGATACCGGTATTAAAAAAAAAATTATTATTTGAAAGTATTTAACTAAAATGAAGTCGTATCTAGTGCTTTTCTTGGAACCAACAGTCGTTCTTGTACATTATATGCGTGACTTGTATACCGCAACATACAAACACAAAATTGACCTAAAATGTCACCTAAATAGGTATATTCGTACATATTTCTATTATTTATCTATATGCATACATAATGTATAAACAAAAATTTATTATTAAAAATTTAAAACGTGCAAGCTTTCTAAAGCGTAAAAATGCTTTTTTTCATTATGGGGAAATAATATATTTATGGAATATAAAACATGTCAACAACAAATGGCAATTTTCACACAAAATTCATTGTTGTCAAAAACAATGGAAATAATGTAGACATACAAATATATTTGAAGTACATATTTTATAAAACAACGTGATTTTTCAAATAAAAATTTATTCGCTATTTGAAAGTGCTCAATAAAATTGTGCTTTTGATCTATAATATGTTTATTGATAGCTTTACAATCCGTTCTATACATGCATATAATATGTAGGTATGTCAATCAATATAAAGAAATTTAAATATATGTAGGTATACAATACAGTTATAAATAATGATAATAAAAATATTTTTATTTTTGCATTAATAATTAATATAAATAAATTTCTTTTTTAATTTCTCAAAAATTCTCAAGAAATCTTAAAAAAAAATTCTCGTATTTCTCCTTTCTTCATCAAATCAAAAAGATCGAAGAATCAGAAGCCCCAATTCCGACTACATTTCGAGTAAATGAATGGTGTTCGATTTGCTCCAAAAACAATATAGATCTTAATCTCTTGATAAACTTTCAAAATTTAAGCTTTCAGTCGTTTAGCTGGAATCTTGATCACGGACGTACGGATATGTATATTTTAACTTAAAATTTCACGAGAAAAACAATTGTGTTAAAAAATATTTCTACATCATTATTTTAAAGAATTTAGAAGATATGTGCGTTTAAAGTTTAAAGAAAGTTCTACATTGACGATAGGGCACAAATCGTCAAAGTTATGTCGAAAATCGTCTGATAAGGCAAAATGGCACTGAAAAGTTTCTTTTTATTCTTTTTATTTTTGTTTCTATTGTGAAACTTGTATTGAATATTCAACAGTCCTCAAACAATCCTCTAATAATATAAAAAAAAACAAATTTAATTTAATGCACATATAAAGTTATTTATGAAAAAATAGAACAAATGTAAATTATTATATTGAATTTAAAAGATGTCTTTTCATTTCGTTCTATTATTTTAAATTTTACCAAATTAATCAAGCGGTGTTCAATTGCGCAACTGCACCAAATTCTTGGACACAAGAATATCCTTTTTCTAAAAACTTTTGGTCAATAACAATTCATTTTTAACATTTTTTTAATTGAAGGATTTTCTGTTAAATGATCGAAAATAAACTTTTTCGATAATATTATCCATTTATTGTCTATAAAATTTGAAAAAAATACAAGAAAAAAATTAATATTTATAAAAATTTTACAGAAAATCCTTGTATTCCCATATTGGAGTTAAGACCCGAATTTTATTTATCCATATATCATCTTACATCAGAACCAAGTACATAAATCGATTATCGAAACAGATATGTAGAATGTAGATATTGACACCTACAGTTGTTAAAAAGATCAAATCGATTACAATTAACGATATCGATGTCGATATATAAGATTATTCTTCTATGTGGTAGTAAATGCTTTAATTTTGTTATTATACTCGTATATTATGTATACAATGGTATATATAGACAATAAACATTGTACATATATGAGTATACTTAATTTCATACAGCTGTTTACCTGCTGACACCGGATATATTTCCAGACAAAATCGATAGATTCGTTTATAAGTTCTTATCGCCAATTTTAACAGGTGAATCGAAATACATAATAATTTTCCATCAGATGCCAATACCTACCTACAATATATAGTTTGTTATCCCATTAGCTATCGTAATTTAAGCATACAATAAATAGGCCATCAAAAATCAATAAATTAACTTCTGTTCAAATAAATGTTCTGAAAGGCGTTCGGTTCAACTAATTGTTACAATCACATAAATCAATAGCCATTCTATTGAGGCTTGAAACTTGTACTGCAATCAAACATACAATCTAGGCTATATATGAATTGTGTGAATACGAGTATTATGATAAAATCTTAACTATGTACTGTACATGTTCATATGGAATTTTGCATTGTAGTTTTTATTAGGTTTGTTCTGTGGAAATTGCAATGAAAAGGCTTTTTATTGACTTAAGTAGGTCGGTGATCACTAATAATATAATAATAAATGTTATTTGTTTTTTCTGCTTTACTTTATGTTGTTTAATTCTTTTTTAATTTTTAAGTTAATAAAAAATATTTAGAAATGAAAGTGGTGAACACAACTAAAGTAGTATAATTTAATGATGAATTGACCAATTGCGTTACTGAGTTTCGATTTGCATTTTATTAAATATGATTTAACTTTATTTACTAAAAAATTTCACTTAAAAACGTCACCTTGATGAATAGGCAAATAAAAATACAGAAACTCGACAAAAAACCATTTTCTTTAAGAAAAAGACTGTCAAATTACACCTATGTACGTGGACTGATTTTATACAAATATGTGAATAAAAACCATGCTAATCAAACATTAACATTAACAAAATATAGATAATTAGGTGATTTCGTTTTCCAATGTTTTACGCTTCGTGTCTGGTGACTTTTTTTAAGTTAAAATATCGGCTCTCTACTACTTTCTGTATATTTTCCGATTTACGTTTTAAAAGTTAGTAGTCAAAACTCTTAACGTCATTTTAACACATCTTTTTTTTGAATATTTTATCAGTTTTTTCAAACCTTACCAGTCGAAATTATTTTAGGTAAAAAGAATTTTCACGCTATACATATAATGACGTTGTACAACATTTAGACTGTAAATTATACTTTTTGGTTATGCATACTTACAACGTTAGTATGATAAAGGTTAAAACCATTCAAATCCATATATCTGCCTTTTATTGATTAATATTTTTGTCACAATTGATATTTTTTAAGATTTAGAAACCATAGATGAGACTAAATTAATTTTTTTCGACCGATGATGTACTAATTTTAAAATATTAAAAAATATTAATAGATTCAATTTTAAACCGAGCTTATACAATATTTTTGCGTGGTATTAGTTACTTCCACTTTTTAAAATAAATTTCATTATAGAAATGAATATTATGTATAAATCCTACTGTTGTGGATAGAAATACAAATTTTTTTATCAAAATCGTTCAGCCTTCTGGCATTTATGTAAATTTAAATGAATAACAAAAGTTCGGTAAATAAAATATTCAAATAAAATGGCCTCTATACCAGCTTTGTCATAATAAAACAATGTAAATTGAATTGTAGATATAGTTAGATATCGTTTAAGAAGACGGCTCAAAAGAACACAAACAATTCATAGAACATCTTACAAAATGTCAAATTATAAACAGCGTCCTCCATTTCTCTGATAGATGAAGATAATTTATTGTTACCCATTTCTTATTGTTGATGCCAACGGCAAGTAAAATAATACAGGTAAATAACGTGAAAATCATTGTTCCGCTAAGGCAAACTTGTAAATAAACTTTATTTTAGTTTCGTTAGTTACTTTACGGTTACGCCTTACGGTACTTATACATATACACCCATCCCTCGATTTGCACCGTGAATAACGTGCCACGACAAATACGTGTAAACTGAAACCGTGTAATACGAGACAAAAATTAACTGGGTGCGTTTAATATAAAATACCTAATAGAAATAGAAGATTTTTTTTTTAAATTTATAAACCGTGCAAATCGAGGAACGGGTGTACATAAATTAACTTTGTAATTTGCAATCAAATTTAATTTTACAATATTAGATACTTAAGAAAATTGTATTTGCTATTAACTTTTAATGAAATTTTATCATTAATTGGAGTTTTTATTTATTACTCCTTAAAGGCATGATTAAAAGCTGTCTATCCTCTTTTCTTGTTTACAAACTTATTGAATAATAAATATTTGTTTGATGGTGCCGCACTATTCATACATATATAGTATAAGGGAAGTTGCTATATATTCAACATAAATCTCATATTATGCTTTAATAGCAGAAATACGCCCGCCTGAAAAAGAAATAGACAAAAACAACAAAAACGGAATATGGAATAATTCTGGCGCTGGTTGATATATTGTATAGATCAAATTGTCTGCGTTCATACAGGTCACTAGACAGTAGACACGAACATATTAAATTTGGATATGCAAACTAAAAAAAAAAAAAAAAATGGGCGTAAGATGCCGTTTTCATATTTCAATATTTGGAATAGATATTTGTTCCTTTAAGGTATTACTATTATCCTACATATTTGTATTGTATTATATGTGGCGAAGCGTGAACAATTCTACAGGGTAGACAATTTTTAATTAGTATTTATATAGAAACGTGTAGACCGAATAAACGATGGGTAAAAACTATTCCGAAAAGTGTTATTTTTTTACTTGCTACTGTAATATGTAAAAAGGGAAGTTTTGGTTTATTAAATTTTTTGTTTTTGAGATTTCACCCCCATTTTGTTTCATGCAAAACTAAGAAGAAAAAATTTGAACCAAGGGATCGCTCGCTCGAAAACATGATAACTCAAAAACGCGTTGAGATAATTTAACGAAATTTTTAATTTAAGGTTTTTGAGGTCATTAGAAGTCTATTATTGATAATTGGCCAAATACCCCCTTCTTACAATTTGTTTTGTAAAAAAAAATTAATTTATAAAAATAACAAAATTTTGAAAAAACGATGAATACATATGAACATTGACAATGATGTTATATAACGTTCTAATACTCCACCCTGTATACAAACAAATCTAATGCAATAACAACAGAGGATTGAACTATTTTTCATTTCATTACGATACGTTACATATGAGAATTGTTGTCAGGAATTTAAATTTTATATTAGATTAAGTATAATTAAATAGATCGTATACTTATTGTACCAGGATATGTGTCTAGCTATGTACATATATAAAAATTCTTAAAAAAGCCCTTCAATCAAAATCACAAATCAAATCATCCTCAACCCAATTATACAAGAGTAGTTTCAAATCTATGTTAAATAATTTTTATTTTATATTAGGAACCTATTTCAACATGTCAGATTTTCAAGAAACACATATTGCTTAAACACAAAATCACTCAACGAATCCTAAAAGAGATATTTCTTGTGTTTCTATCTGTGATTTATCGATAGAAGATATAAATAGCTATCAATAAATCAAATAATCCGTGCAAATGGATGACCATTGAACTGACACAATAAAGACGTGTATATAAGTAGAACGGAATTTGGTTTTTTTTTTGTCTTGAAAACAAATAAAGAAGTTGTTGGAAAATAAAAACAGTTCAGAGAGTTCACATGAAATCATTACTTATATACTGATGAACATTATCGATATTAGAATAAATTGAATTCTTATCGCAACAGACGTGTCAAGAAAAATGTGATATTGAAAAATTATTTATGTTAAAATTTTATGTAGATTAATGTTGAGCATTTAAAACTTACTAATTTGAGTTTTCGGTCACTAAGTTTGGCTTTTATTTAATGAAACATATATCTATTTTCAGCTGAAGAGTTTCGGAATATATTTTTTTAACCATTTTCAGACCCATTCTAATCAATTATTTATAGAATTTTTGTTTTTGTTTTCTAAAAAAATATCGAAAAAATAATAAAAATATTCAACTTAAAACTTCTACATTCCTATTTAACATTATTTTGTTCAAAAATAAGTTTTCAGAATACCCTGTTTTGAGTTGCATATATTGATGATTTTCTCGGTATTTTGTTATTAAACTGAAAAAAATGTATAAGGAAAAAAAGATTGAAAATAAAATTTTCCTTTGAATTATATTATCTTAAATATCTAAAAAATATTTCAACAATTACGGATTATGGTAAGAATTTCAGAGTTAATTTATACAGGTAAAAATGAAATTACGTTGCGTTAATTCATGATTCAATGATTCAAATTACAATAACTCTTTGGAAGAAACACCATTTAAAAATATCTAATCTATTACATATTAACATCTCAAAAAACGATATAAATATGTAATTTAAAATGCAATTATTTTGATGATTGATGAGACTGTGAATGTAACAAAAAGCAATATGCATATATTAGATATTTACATTGCAGTGTCCTGTATCTTGTTAATAGAATTATTTCTCAATATGTAAAGAGGTTAATCTTTTCCCATAGTGCTTTTCAATTTTCAATATGAGTGTCTTTTTAAACCTGCGGTATTGGTTTCTATATTTAAAATGTATCCTAAGTGCAATCTTTTGAAAATAATAAAAAAATTTACTCCAACATTGCGATATGTTATAGCATACGAAATGCCTAGTGTTCAAACTAAACGCCTTCAAGTTAGAATATTGAAACATTTCCAGCATATATTACCTAAACACACTCATTATTATACTCACAAATTCTTTGTAAATTTAAAATAATGACTGAAGGCGGAATTCAAAGGTTGTTGAATATGGCAAAAATGAAGCGTTCCCGTTGGCGTTCGTCTTACAAAATCCCACTACAGAGATACCTGTTAATTATACCTACTATATTTCATTAAAAACCAGTAAAGAAGACTAAGTACAACAATTATAATGTACCCGTATGACGTATCTACAAACAATAAGCAAACATTTTCAAAATCGTTAATATTTCCATATTTTCATACACGTCATTGTTTTTAAGCCGATCATTTCATCAAAGGTACCTATGTACTTGTAAAATTGTACATACATAAATTATCGTTTTCGGCAGATTTCCTTTATTTAAATGTTATGGCATGTTATAAGTAAACCTTAATATAACGAAAGAACAAAAAAAAAAAAAAACCTTATCAATCTTTATACCATTTATATGTTATGACATTACATACTGGTATAGTAGGTACTGGTTTCAACCGCAGAAAATAATAAATTTAAATTAATGGTTATTTTGCATACAATAATGAATAATGCCAACCGTATGTACTTTACTACGTAAATATGTTCCACATAGTTCCCAGAATTATTGAAACGAAATATTCTCGCATGACTTAAATTTGGTTCATCAACAACACCGAAAAACACCCCTTTTTTGAAATTGTTGAACCGTACACAATGTGTACCGGCATTCATTCCTTTAAGCAAATTGATTTTTTGTCATGTAAATTTGCTCAGGGTTAACTCTTATAAAATTATCTAAAATCAATAGAAAAAAGGAACAACAACAACAACAAAAAAAACAGACACAAATTCTCCCTTTCACTATCTCATACCACTATAATACACAACAAAAAATCAAAATCAAAGATCAACTTAAAAAACATCTCTATATATAGAGGAAAGGTGAGCATAACATTACTCCCCCTTAAAGAAACTCCTGCGGTATATTAATAAAATTCGCTACAATCAAATAGCTCTATTTTCTAAAACCAATAAAGCCGTTGATGGATAAAAATTACCGCCGCCTCATCGGATATTACACCCACTTTGTACCACTGTAAATTTATATCAAGGACACAAGATTTTATTCTAGATATTTTTCTATATACATACTTGTTTACATACATACATACATATACAATACATGTACCTAGAATAGCCAATATGAGATGATGTGATGCACACATAAATAAATAATAGAAACTGGAGTTTGGGGTTTAATTTGTTTGAGTTTGAAATTTAATTTTTCAGGCCAATATGTCCAACATGTACTGTACTGTACATACATACAGACATACATTCATTTTTAGAATTTATTTTCGAGTTTTTGTTTTTATTTTAATCGGAAAATCCTGGGCACAGTTTAATAGCTTTTATCTACCTTCATATTTCGGTTATTTTCCCAGGTGCTGCACTACATATAATGTGAAAAATTCCTATATAAATTGTACGGCGTTTATTTAATGGACAATGTAAAAAAAACCCCAACAATTAAATAAATTTATTGTTAAACGTCCTGTTCTATATAATTAGCCATAACGTAGAAATGTCAAGGACTAACAATAATGTTTTTGCTCCCACCTTTTAATTGCAATTAGACAGACGTTGTAAATTGGTTTTATTTCAAAACAGACACTCGTATATTTTGTCTAATTTCTTTTTACTTAAAACAGAAAACAATGCTGTGGATACTTTATGGGTTTGTTTGCATTACTTTGTCTTATACCATCTTTTTGGCTTAATAAAATAAATAATGCCTTTCCGTATAAATATATGAACATGAAGCATAAATAATATTTTCCCCGTACATGACGTCGATGACATTGGATACATAAATCTGTCTAAGTGTCATAACGTTTCATTATAACGAAACATAATTCCATAACGTGAATAAGTTGTCAGCACGATCATACAACCAGCTAAAACGATTTAAATGAAATATCTAACGTTGTATGTCAACGAAAGGGAGAGTTTGAAAATTGTTGCGGAAATGTTTAAGTACAATATGTACACAGAGGAAAAGGTGTACGAAGGAAATGAATTAAATTGTTAGACATATCACATTCCCATGCTTCATAAATGAATTTATATTTTGATTTTAGCTAACAAAATTAATGATATACATACATATACATACCTAGCTAAGATATACTTTTGAATATGTAGCTATATTTAGACAAACATAATTTGGTTTAAGTTATTTGAACACTTAACTACTCTATACATGTAATGTACATATAACATACATACATACATACATATGGATATAGAATATAGAAATTATATCATAATTCTGTCTTTTTAAATATACCAAAAGTATCTACATCTTAAAATAAAAATACCTTAAACATCTAGAATTATCTTCATTAGAATTTAGATTAACTGCCGTATACTTTCTTTCAAATAATTGAAAATAGGGGTTTTTTTGGCGAAAATTCCCCCCTAACTTTCCTAGTATTTTAAGAGAATGTGTTTTAATAACCCACTTGATGATTGTGATGAGGGGCATATTCTTTGTAATAATATACGTGCAACATTCATGGCATCAGTTATAGTATATTTTGGTAAACATTTTGTAAATGATAATTTTGGAGATGCTAGACACATGAATGTAGGTACATATATGATATGCACGCCTATGCAATTCATAGGTCTACATTTTACACTCCACAGTTACCAAAAATAGCATAACGAAAATATTGACATACATATTCTAAAAGTGCATTTCATAATGGTACATAAATTACTAATCACTTACTCTTAGACTAAAATCGAAGAACGTTTACCGATCATTGACACTATTTCGAGAATAAAAATACTCCTCTTTCTTCTGATTGTTACCATTTCAATCAATTTAACTAAAAAATACCACATTGAAAACAGCAATCAATCAATCCGTATTTTTTCTTCTTTTTAATATTGATCCATTAAATTCATTGTGTGAGACTACAACTACTACTCTACCGTATACACTTTTATATGGTCGGACCAATAGCCATATAAATTTAACATCAAAACCACACAACAGAATAACCACAATTTATCCACCCATTAATAATTCATCCAATATTACATCAAGTACCTAGCTTAGGAAAATCGGTATTTCATATGATTCATTGTGCGTTAAGAGCAAATCTTTCTATCAATTTCTTTTCAGAATTTCTTAATTCAGTCTTCCATAAAAGAAAACTTTTGAATGGTTCATTGAAGTGATTCCTTGTGTAAAAGCACGAATCGGCCTACAAAATACAACAATTTGATGGTCCTTAAATACATTTTTTTTTTCGCTATTAAATAAATAATTTCATATCATTTCATTGGGATTTTTTTTTTTCAAGAGTATTGAAATAAGTGCTTATATGATTTCTTTCTGAGGAATATGTTATGGCTCATTTTTAAAGTTATAACACAGGCACTGATATTAAAAGAAAAGAAAAACTCATCGCCTTTTATAAGTAGCATGTCATATAAAATTTGCAAAAATAAAAATTATTCTCGCATACTAAAAAACTGCATCAAAGAATATATATATTTCTCCCTCGTTACATCGGTCATTGGCCTTGCAAGGCTCCAGATATTACGTAGGCGAAATAAAAGGGAAAACCTAAGCTATATTTTCCACCTTTATTTCCATATAAAAAAATAAAAAACCACAAAAATTTATACAACCTACACATAAATGATGAGCACAAAAATAAAATGAAAATACGAGCACTATGGGTTACCAAATAATTGTTATGTTGAACGAGAGAAAACAGTTAAACGTAAATTTTCCAAATATTTTTCTTTAAATAATTACCTACAGATAACTATGAAGATATATTTTCAATATTTTTGAACATTTATCTTATTCGATAGAGAATTTATTGTTGTCATTGAATCAAATGAGCTGAATTAAATGGTAATAAATCTTAAAAAAATATTTGTTTTAGATAAAGAACAGCGATTTATAAAAAAAAAAACGGAATTTAGTCACAAGAAACGTGTACTTTCGCCAATCTCTACCCCATCTCTTTAAACAGAAAAAATATGTGAAAATGTGTTTGTCGAAAATGAGAAACACCCACAATTTCATAGAAGATAAATCAAATTGAATATTACGCCACAATCATTTTTTAGACATAGAGGAGACCGGGCCGGTTGATCCATTTTGAGTATGAATCTAAGCGCTAAAAATAGAAAACGTTATATAGATTTGAAGAATGAATATTTTGAGTATCATTTTTGAATTAGTTACTGACAGATCGATTAACTTATATAGGCTAAGTGATTGAAAAATTCAAATTGAAAAGTTTGCGCATGACTTAACTTATCTCAGTACCGGGGTAGATTGATCTACAATAAGGTGTAGGTTTTTCCGGTGCACATTTTTCGAGTGTTCATCTTTTGCATAAAATGCATTGGATTGATTTACCCCGACTAGTGTTTTTTTTTATAATAAAAAAATTGGACCAATTTACCCGATCGCCCCAAAATGAAAAATTATGTAAATAATTTCGAGATAAGATGATTGACAATTAAATTATTTATTAGCATGCAAGATAGCAAAGTTCTTATATTGAAAATTGAATCTACATTAAAAGATATTGTGAAATATTGTGTAAATATTGAGTATTGGGTTGGGGGTGATTGATTGGCTAGGCAGTATTCCCCCAGGTGATCTCTTCTTTTGTGGATGAGTGCTCCACATTCCGTAATGAGATGGATTTCATCTGTTTCTTCTGTTTTTGCTAATTCTTATACTAGCCCCATACCTATTTCGGTTATAATTCCCGAGTAGTATTTTGGATTGCCTTAGCTTAGGAAGTTCATTCCATTGCTTGGCTCTTCTCTCTTCTTCCTCCTTTTTCAGTTCTACTCGGATTGTATTTGTGCCGGTCCCACAGAAGGGCTCTGGTCCATTGAAACGGGTAGATGCCCCTTTTCTTGCCAGCTTATCCGCCCTTTCATTTTCTTATATGCCAACATGCCCAGGCACCCAGTAGAGAGTGACTTTGTTGGTTCTGCCTAATTCGTTGAGATTGTGCAAATAACACTCATTGAACTGAAATAGGACGTGTCTAGTATAGCACAATTTGCCGTCCCGGTCTTCCCTTCATCCCCTATACATATTATAT
>JANSTT010018127.1:0-14686 GCA_026745375.1 Platyura marginata | reverse complement strand
AGTAAACCAGAAAATCTCTTTTCCACTTAATCAAATTTTTATCCAGCATTCTGACATGTTTGCACCGTTTATCAAAGAAAAATATATTTTCTTTGTTTGGATGTATTGAAGTGTTTTATATATATAGTATATATATATATATATATATATATATATGTCTTCTATATGTATGTATGCGTGTCTGTAATGTATATATATATATATATAGTTATGTGGGAGAATAAATAACAGAACACTTCAAACTAGAGCACACTTAAAAATATATTGCGGAAAATAAAAGATTATATACTTACAATGTACCTTTCTATACGAACATATAGCACGTTATATGATATATATATATTATATATGTATGTATGTATGTATAGGGGAAAGGCTCCAAATATGGAATAGGTACCAACCTAATATCAGATAGGGCCTTAACTGAATACTCAAGCTCAAGGAATCGATTGAAAATAAGGCAAAAGTTCGTTCTTCGAAATACTCTCATTTTAAAGAAGGGTGGAGGGGAATCAATAGGAGGGGTTCCTCTGAGCAACGTTTTTTCGGTGATTTTGCAACATACCGCCCCGTTTGGGAGGGAGGGGTTTTAAAGTTAAAAAATAAAATTCAAAGTAGGGAGAATCGATAGAGTAAATTCCTCTGAGCAACGTTTTTTCGGTGATTTTGTAGCATACCGTCCTGTTAGGGGGGGAAAAGGTTTAAAGAAAAAAAATAAAATTAATGGCGACCACATTGTTTAAAATTACGCATTATTATCAATATTTAGCATTTTTCCTTTTTTTTATTGCCTATCCCAGATCCCACATTAGGCGAACCATATTGAAAATGAAAAACTGACATACGGTCCCATTTTTTGTAATTCTTTAAAAAACAGTCACAAATTTCCGGGTATGGGTAAAAGTAAGTAGAGAAAACACGAAACCAAAGGCCGTCCATCTTCCAACTTTATCTATATAAGGATGCTGGAGATAGACTGTTTTAGAAAAGCTATCACATATTAGGTTCCCATAAACCCCCCCCCCTCCTATAAATTTTAATGCTTCGCCGTTCAACTAAAAAAAGAATTATTGTCATAGAAAATTTGACTTGTGTAAGTAGATACCAGTGTCCCGCTCCCGGTACCCAGTAATATATCGTTTTTTTTTTTGGCAAATACATTTTCAAAGGTATCCCATTCGATGTCCTAAGTATATATGTATGTATGTATGTATGTATGTATAAATGTTGAAACAGTTGGAAAATTTGCTGGCCAAAAAGATTCTCACATACATAAATATCAAATGTTTTATATCTGTACGTCTCTTGTGGATATTTAGCTGAATCTATATAATTTCGTGTATAAAAGTAGGATTTGTGGTTGCTATAGGTTTCTCGAATGTGTCGTTTTATTTGGATTTAGTTGGTGAACATCTGTAATTACTAAAAGATTTAAGGCTTTTTGCACCTTATATTGTCCCACATATATGTATATACATATATATGACATGCTATTAATAGATTTTTGTGTGTTTGAAATAAAATTTATTAGCCGTGATAAGCTCCGACATTTTCAATATCTACATTGTATTTGTGTTTTTTTATATTTTAAATCGAAAAAACAGTTTTGTTTTTGTTTGCTTTCGATGGATACAAAAAAAAAACAAGAGGAAAACCGTCACAAAAATCTTTTCTTTTCTTTTCGCTGAAAACATAAAAAAAATGAAGATTTCCTTAATAGACCATAAAGTGCCATCACCTACTGTTATGGCGTTGCAATGAAGTTTCCATAGAAAATCAATTTTAAAAACATCAAATCAGTAAAAGATTTTTTAAAAATCGATGGATTGTAATTTAGCTTCAAAATTAAAGTTGAGTATTGTACAAATCCAACGATATATAGATCGAAGGACTTTCTCGTCTATAAATATTTATTAAAAATATTTCAAAATCAAGTTTCCTCTTTTGGATCGGAATTTAAGCCATTTTCAGTCCGTTCTATAGGAAATGGGTGGAAATGCATGTGAAATTCTATACAAATCAATTGAAATGTTCACAAATCAATAAAAAACGTTAAAATTATTAATTTTAAAATCAAATTTATGGAATTCGGAAAAAAAATAGTTTTTGTCCAGATTTTCCCAATTTTCCCTTACACATTCATTTAGATTTTTGATGAAAGTTCCTTAAAAAATCATATCTCCTAAAAACTACTTGTCCATTCTTCGGAGAACTTTTTTTGTTGCTTCGAATGTCTATCGGAAAAAAAATATTTCTCGATGTGGTTAAAAAAATTTCATAGAAAACCAATTCCAAAAATAACCATAGAAAAGAAGATTTTTTATAAATCGGGAAATTGTAGTTTAGCCTCGAGACTACATGCAAATTAAAGCCGAAGAGTATACGAATGTATAAATTGGTAGTTATTCGGGTCTATCTTGTCGTTTCATATTTATTTTGAATTTTTCAAAATTGAATTTTTTTTTTTTATGGAGTTTAAAGCAATTTTCAGACTTTTCATAGCTAATTTTAAGATCAAATTAATGGAATTTGGCAAAACAAATTTTCCCTTACATTTCCTTAGTTTAAAAAAAAAAAATCCCGAAAAAAGATATTTGGTCGACCACTACCACCCTCCCCTCTCCCCCATTTTTATGCAATTTATTTTTGCCACCACAAGCTAAAAGCACAAATAATCACTAATAATAAAACAACAAAAAACTTTTAGTTGAAAAATTTAAGAAAATCGAATTAATTGTAATTAAAAGCAATCATCAATTTTTTTTAATTCTAAGTTAGCAAGAGTTTATCGTTTTCCATTTCCATACTAGAGATAACCGTAAAAATTGCGATATGTCGATTTTTCAACACATTCATTCCAATTTTGTAAAAATCCCAATTTCCTTTTAGGATATTAATCCATTTGACACTAATTACACACTTTCTATATGTATGTATGTGTACGAGTATGTGACACAGAACAAATATGAGTATAGAAAAGGTGAATTTCCTATATATGTATGTGTATGTAACTAGACTGAAATGTTTAGGGTGGTTAAAATCAAAACATCAATTTTCTACTATATTTTGCAATCAATTTAAAGTAATCAGGAAATAAAGATTGAATGAAAATCTGACTTTAAACGTTAAGCATACACAAAGAAACGTATATGGTGAATTTGGTACGTGCCATAGTAAATTTTTTTATTTATTTTTTTTTTGGGGAGGACATTCACATTCATTTATATTGCATAAAGTGAATGCAGGAGCTATTTTCTGTATGGGGTTGTTTTGTATAACTAGGTGTGTACCATATGGATGAATGCATCAAATGCCTGTAATTTTGTTTCAATTCTAATGGATTACATGTTGTTACTGGTCCACATACTCTACATACTCGTATATATGTAGATGTAGATGGATAATATGGATAGAAAAAGTTTCTATTATATGACTTCCGGTTTAGAGAGGTTAAAATTTTCCAATTTGTTAGGGTTGAAATTTGTAGAACACAAAATCTACCTTTATTTTAGAATTAATCTATATTTTATATAGGGTGTACCTACAGGCAAAGTCTTTTATCTGAATCATTAAAAGCATGAATAATCGGAAATGCATCGTAGTTAATTGTTAATTTAAGACTTACAAGTCTCAATCAGGGGCGGATCTCAGGGGTGGGGGGGGGGTTTGTGGTAAAGGGTGTAATTACCCACCCCAAGAGTTTTCAATAACTAAAATAATTTATTAGAAGGCAATGGTTGCATTCAGCACTTCAGCAGACACCAAAAAATAGTGAGCGATCAGTAACTGTGAGTTGAATTCAGCTGAAAGCTTCACTGCTTTTGACAGATACATATACATGTTAATGATCTTGATTATACGTATTAGAAAGTTTTCATGCATTTTAATAGGTTTGACGAAGGGTTATTCGTTTACCATCGAAAACGTAGCGGCCCCCTACAATTCATCATTAAAATCTATATATTAGGTGAATTGTTTTAGGGCGAATTGTAAATAAACGAATTTTCTTCAAATCGAAAATGTGTGTCCTTGATATTTTACCCCTCCCAAGACTTTCCAGATCCGCCCCTGGTCCCAATACATTATTTTGAAACAATCTCGCTAGATTACCTACAGTCCAATGATCGCATGGAATCTCTATTATTGTTTTAAGAAAAAGAACTTTAAGATTCAAAAGATCTCGTTATTTTATCTACATTTTTATCTTTTTTGAAAATTCGATAGGACCAACATTCCTATAAGAAAAGAAAAAAGTTGTGATTTATATAGGGTAAATCCGGAAGATGGACTATCTTATCTAGTATAGTGCTCGAATTCTATCGCGTCCATTTTATGTCCAAAGTCATGGAAAAAAATATTTAATATGAGACTTTCATCGGTCGTTAGGTTGAAAAAAAATATCTTTATGCAGATATCCATTCCCTTGAATATTAAGAGAATTCGTCCCTGCTACTTAAGTACATACTTAGAAAAATATTAAATTTTTAACTTTTAGAAGAGTTTTTTGCTCATTAGAGTTATACTTTGCATGTTTTATCTGTTTAAATTAAAGTCACCAAGGCCTCTGCATGACCATAACCTTTTCTGATCGTATATCGACATGGCGATAAAATTGCTAAATAAGTTTTATTGTTGTGTCAGTGCGATCTTCGATGTCAAAGTGAAGATTTTTGAAATTAACAACAGAAATAGTTTGAAATACTTTACCTAACCTCAATCCTAAGCTAAAACACAAAAGGTGCCATAAATACAATCGATCACCGCAAAATAGCAGTCGTTGACGATAAGTCGATAAACGATTACAGCTACAGAGGCAATTCAGCACATCAGCATGTTCATTTTGAATGGTTTGTGTCTTTGCTAGATATAAGAAGCACATATTGAGAAATTCACTCTGAAAATTGACATTTGCACAAATACTCTCTCACAAATATTGTATCCGTACACAGAGTATATTGCTTGGCAGTTTATCGATGACGAGATAGTTGCGATCAGAAATCCAACACTGATTTCTTCTGATTTCTTTCTGATGTCTCGTCATTTTTTCGGGATAGATTATAATTGGATAGATGATCAGAAAATTATTCGGAAATGATTATATTGAAATCCAGACTATTGAATGTGTTTGAAGACAAATGTATTTGTGCCGTTTTGAAATCACTGTGATGCATTAAATGTCTTTTATCACCCTGTGAGGTGAGGTGAGTTTAGTATTATACAGTAAATATACATAGATAGGTATGTATGTATAGATGTGTCGTATAGTTTGTAATAATCCAGCTGCAAAACTCCCATTGTCTGTATTGTCATAGAGTTTGCATAGAACGCATATTATGTAAATTATAAGGTTCAACTTTCGTTTATTCATATTCATGTTATGCATACGTTTATCCGAAAGCTCTATTATGTGCCATCGTTCATGAAATAGATCCCAGGTAATATTATAGAGACATAACTCTTAAGTGCTTTAACTTATATCATTACTTTACAGCCCATACTACCCACCGCCCCCCCCTCCCTAAAAACTTTATGTCTTATAGCCTTACCTTAAGTAAAAATGTCTTCATATTATAGATGATGTCTGTCTGTATATAAATAGCTCTACATAGGTATATATGTTTTATAACTATATAACATAAGCTCTGGATCGGGCTGCACTTATTTATATGCCACAAAAGTTTTTCGTTCCCCCCTTTTCTTGTGTATAGAGTATGTACGTATGTATGGATGTAGTACGGAGAGAATATGTTATATGGGATGAAACGTTATTGTATACTTGGGTAACTTGTGATCTTGAAACTTTAGAAAATCCTTGCCCATAAATCGTTAATCCCAAACATAAAGTCTAATCCTCTATCATTACAGGTATAAATTAAAGTTGCTATACAATATTGGTCCATCCCCACATATTAAAGCTTTTTACGCCATAAAATGTTTTTTTTTGTAAATTACCTGTTCCCGATTTTCCCCTTTATATGTACACCTGTCCCTCGATTTACCCGGTCGATTTATACGTTTCGCGACAAACCGTGTAAATCGAAATCGTGTAAAACAGCAGTATATAGTATACCTCTGACAGAATTGAACAACGAATGTCAGTCAGCGTGAAAATATAAAACAAAATCTACTACATTATAATGACGCCAGTGTTCAACGCAACGCCACGCTGTGCACTGTGCACTATGCAGATATGTACTAAATGAGTGCGTCTAATGCAAAAAGATACAAAGAATGAATTTTTTTTTTTGGAAAATTTTTGAACCGCGTTAATCGAGGGATGGGTGTGTACATATCTATATATATATATATAGATATACCATATATGTATGTAATGTGTAATAAATGAGAACAGAAAAAGTTTTATTTCAACTTAGTCTTAACATAGACAAAGTGCAAGCTTTATTGAAAGCTTTGCACACAAAGCTCATTGTGTACTCTGTGTATATACATATGAATATCTAGGTAGGTATATATAGATAGAGAATATATTAATCTAAAGTTTAAACAAATCTGCATGGTGTGTTATACATATACATACATAAATACCTAGGCTACCTAGGCTACCTACACTATACTCTATAATACGACTAACTATATAAAGCTTTTCTATTTTCTATTTACCACATAATTTAATTTTCATTACAGTACTTCGAGAAGATTTTCGTTTAGAACCACAAAACACAAGAGTTGCACAAGGTGATACAGCACTGATGGAATGTGGACCGCCTAAGGGTTCACCAGAGCCCATAATATCGTGGCGAAAAAATGGTCAAACAATAGATTTTAATAATTCAAAGAGGTAAGGTTATTATTAATACGTAAAGGATTTCAATTTAATCTTACCTCTAAGAACACTATAGTTATATAGGTTAAGTTTGAAACAATTTTAAATGAATTTTTTAGGTTTTTTTTTGTAGGTCATAGGTAGGTTATAGTTTTTTGTATTTATTTCATAGGTAGGTTGTAGTTTTTTATAGGTCAGGAAAAATTCCAAAGATTTTTTGGGGGACATGATTCGTTATTACACTCGTATAAACAAAATTAATTTGTATTCACGTTTTTTAGGTATAGTGTATAGTCGTATAGTTGATTTTTTCGGTTTAGAAATTTCTTCCCTCCCCAGATTCTGTAAAAACCGTAACTTTATTAAGTAATTGTTGCTAGAGCTTAGAGAGTTTTATCTGATAAACTCTTGTCAACATCCAATACTTGGGTGAAAAGGATTCATTCATGAAATATACACAGACGAATGATAGTGTGACAGCTGACGGCAATATTTTTTTAATTTAATTTACAAAAAAAAACGTTCGATGTTAAATATAAAATCAATATTGGTACGTTTTGCGTTGATTGGCCGCCACTGTTTTCTCCATGTTTCATACAAAAAACGAAAAAGAAAATATTTCTACTCTAAGATGGCTCGCTTGCTCGGAAATACGATAAGAATGCGAACATTTTTTTTGTTTGTTCCGATTTGACCAACTTTACCATAGATCAGACCATAGATCTTAAAATGGAGGGGGGACTAACCCAAAATGGATATGAAAGTATCTATCTAAAAACTTAATTAATGGTCGCTCTAGTACTTCTATTTACATCTGCAATCTGTTATTCTATTACATTATTAAATTTTCCGAATACGATAATAAAAATTTTCAAATTTGGTTATTCACAGTTGGCAGCACTGTTGTATGACAATTACAATATATTCGTGTGATTTATCGTTTATAAACAAAAAATATTTGCATGAACACATGTTTTTAAAGGGGGTGCGAGACTGAAATCATTTTTTTCAGAAAGGGTTTATAAAAAAGTTTGATAATCCCTGCCATACATGTGAAATTCTATACAAATCACATTAAATGTTCACAAATCAATCTTAACGTTTGTTAATTTTAAGTCAAATTTATCGAATTTAGGAAAAACAAATTTTTTTGTCTAGATTTTACCAATTTTCCCTTAGTACGAGTACATGTCGTTCCTTAGATTTGAATAAAAATTCCTTAAAAAAATCATATCTCCTAAACTACGGGACCCTTATTTGTAGAAATTTTCATTTAGCTGCTTCGAATATCCATCGGGAAAAAAAATATTTATCCGACTGACTATTATTAGGGTGGAACATTTCAATAGAAAATTGGTTTATTATGTCAGTAAAAGATTTTTTAGCCTGGCGACTATCCACAAATTAAAGCTGAGAAAAGTACGAATCTAATGAATTGAAACTTTATTTTCCTTTCGAATATTTAGCCATTTTCATGCGATATATACAGTATGTTGCCAATGAACTTGTACCACTAGTATATTTCAGAGAAAATGCTTATATTTTTGTCATTTTTAATTGAATTTTTATGAAATTTTGGGAAAAACTATCAATGCTATGTCGTTCATATCCAATAGGATAAATTCCTAATTTTCGACTTTTTCTTACAAAATATGCAAAACTGTCATTTTTATGAACACAGCTGTATATCATTGATTGTTTTTCCAAAATTTTATAAAAATTCAATTAAAAATGACAAAAATAGAAGCATTTTCTTATAAATATACTAGTGGCACAAATTCATTGGCAACATACTGTAGTAAATATATGGAAAATCATTGAAAATGGTACTCTTCTATTATACAGAACAAAAAAGAGAAGGACAAAGTTTTTACGGGTTTTAGTTAATTTTTGTCAAGTAGTGTCCAATTTTTTTTTTTTTGGTCGATAAATGATTTTGGATTTCTATTGTTTTTTTTTTTGTATTTTTTTTTGCAGAATACGAATAGTTGATGGTGGTAATTTAGCTATTCAAGATGCTCGTCAATCAGATGACGGTCGTTATCAATGTGTAGTTCGAAATATTGTTGGTGTACGTGAATCATCAGTTGCCTTTTTAAAAGTTCATGGTAAAAATAAAATCACAATCACACCAACCCCTTACCCCGCCCATCGGAATAAACATAAATAAACTAATTTTTATTTATAGTTAAGCCATTTCTAATACGTGGTCCCCAAAATCAAACAACCGTAGTTGGAAGTTCGGTAACATTTCAATGCCGTGTCGGTGGTGAACCACTACCAGATGTTTTATGGAGGCGTAGCGCTTCTGGTGGCAATATGCCATTAGGTGGGTAAATAAATGAAAATCATTTAATATATATGCTTAATGAAATGAACCGATTTTCATTTGGGTAATTGAGATTATGTTTGCACGTACATGAATAAGGTTTGGTATATGACATCAATTTAATATATGTATGTATGTAGTATATTAAGTATGTATGTACTGTACATATACCTACTGTGTGTGCATGGGATGGGAGGATATGAAATGTATGAACATATATGAACTTGGTTTACATATGTACATATACATATGTATCTACCTACAAACAAATAAATTTAAATCTAAATATTGAGTATCGATTGGGTTTATTTATTTATTTAGGAAGAGTTCATATCTTAGAAGATCGTAGCTTACGTTTGGATGGTGTACTGCTTGAGGATATGGGCGAGTATAGTTGTGAGGCAGATAATGCAGTCGGTTCGGTTACCGCAACCGGAATGCTTTATGTTCATTGTGAGTAAATTAGACCAGATAATGGTAAATAAATGTATGTATATTGATTGAATTTTCCAGCACCACCCAAATTTTCCATTAGACCAAAAACCCAAATATCCGAAGTTGGAAAAGAGGCACTGTTCGAATGTCAAGCGTCTGGCTATCCAAAACCGACTATTTTCTGGTCAATCGAGGGTAATCGAACATTAATGTTTGCCGGACACAAATACGATAACATTGACATATCACTAACGCCAGAAGGACGAAATGTCCTGACAATGTCGAAAATTAAGAAATCCGATTCTGGAAAGATTATTGTTTGCAGCGCTGTTAATAGCGTTGGCAGCGTCAGTAGCCGTGTCGTACTGTCAATAAATACGCAAGAAGATCGACCGCCACCGCTTATATTGCAAGGTCCGGCCAATCAAACGTTACCAATTAAATCGGTGGCCATACTGCCATGTAAGACAGCCGGAACACCTACGCCAATTGTGTCATGGTATAAAAATGGCATTCCTGTTGTCCAGTCGGTCAGAATTAATCAATCCGAATTGGGAACGCTGACGATAACGGATTTAAACAAAGAAGACGATGCTGGTCTGTTTACATGTGTGGCCAGCAGTAAAAGTGGAAAATCAACTTGGAGCGCTTATTTGAAATTGGAAAATCCAATAAATCCGAATATTAAATTTTTTCGAGCACCAGAACCATTGACCTTTCCGGGGCAGCCGGGTGAGTAAATGTTTCTTATTTTTGTTCTTATCTTTAGCTAGTAGTTATTTAATTTTGACCCACAAAAATATTAACCTTTTAAAGTTCTAATTATTCTCTAATAAAATGCTAGGGAAATGGACCCTTTTAACCCTTTAATACAAACCAATTTTTTTTAAACTTGTAAATTGTATGAAGATAGACCAAACTAAGTTTTAGATCAATTCAAGATATGGGACCTTATGGTCAGCCCCCTCTTTTACTCTTAGGATCTGATGTGGTTTCCTTTCCATTCTCACATAGTGTTCTGCCAAACCATGTACTGGTTATATCTTTTTATCTGTTCCCAGTCTTGTTCCCTTGTGCTGTAGTTAGTATCTGAATTATTATTGATTATGGAGTGTTATATAAATTCACCCAAACCCAAGCTCTCTTTTGTGTAGAAATGCACCACCTTGAGTCAGTGGAGGCTCGTGACAATTATTGAAAGAAAATTAAATAAAAAAAAAATGTTGGGTTCGACGACCATCTTGTCCGTTTTTCGGTTTTTTTTTTTGAAAAAGTGACACTATTTCGAAATTTTTATAATTAGTCGTTTTTAATCTTTATATTTTTATATATAATAATTTTAAATTTGCAGCATTTTTTCAAAAAGTTAACCCTTTAGCCACTGAATGCACAAATTTATATTGAATTTTTGATTTAAAAAATAAACGAATTTTATATATATCCGTGTCTTACTCGAGCGTATGCCAAACTGGCAGTGAGAAGCGCTTGCGTATGACACGGGTACGTACATTAAGTGGTTAAGCTCCATACATTTTGAACATGAAAGGGTTAACCACAAATACAAATTTTAAGTCATCTAAATTTGTTTAGGGAAACATTTTTTATGTTTTTAGTGCATTAAGATATTTTTAAAATCAAAATGGCATAAGTCCACCCACTATGAAATCAATAATTCTCACGAGTCGCCACTGAATGTAGTATTCATTTATGAAAACCATTCAAATGCTGGCGATTGTATTTTGAATCGATCTGATATGGTGCAGTGGCTTAGTTTAAAATATTTTTTTTTTCTATTTTCAAAATTTTCGTAGTTTTGTGATTATTTTTAATAAGCAAAATGTCAACTAAGCGTGTTCTATTTTGTCCCAATCAAAAGTTTCCAAGAAATAAAATTATTTACAATTGCTGAATTCGTTAATTGGACTAAAAATAGTATCTACATACCTATGTACCTATATGTATGTATGTATGTGTAAGTATAATAGGGCTTAAAAAGTATGAAGAAAAGTTTTCTCTACCAAAAAAAAAAGAAAAAGTCTATATATACGATAAATGGGCATATCCTTCCGCCCACGCACTGCCTATCACACGGATCTATCGTATTTCTTTTTTATTTTTGAAACGACCCCACATTTGTTTTGAATTTACCTTTTTTTATCCAAATATTAATATTTCTATATACAGAGGTAAAATGTACCTTCAAAATAGTACAGTAAAGGAAAATTACTATTTTTAAATTTAATATCATCATAAATAATTATGTTAGAACAACAATGGAAATTAGAAAAAATAACAAAACTCCATTTCCTTCATACAATAAATGGAGAGAAAAATATAGAGCAAATAAATACACAGTCCCGTAATTCACTAATTTAATTTATAAAATATCCGAAACAACCAACCCCATATGCGAATTATATAAAAATAATATAAAAATTTTTCCTTCCCCCCACCCCCAATAAAACAACAACAACAACAACAAAATAGGAAAACCGCAAATTGTTGAGAAAACAGAAAATGGTGTGACAATAGCATGGACTCGCAGCAGTAAAGTTGGCGCTTCGAGCCTGCTCGGCTATACCGTCGAAATGTTTGGCAGAAATGATACAGATGGATGGTTACCAGTTGCTACCCGATTGCAGAACACATCTTATACACAAATTGGATTAACGGCCGGAATAAGTTACTTTTTTGTTGTACGAGCAGAAAATTCACATGGTATCTCGATGCCAAGTCAAATGTCTGAGCCAATTATTGTTGGAATGGTGAGTGTAATTTGGTTTTTTTTTTTTTTTTGGTTTTTCTTTTAGTTAGGTTTAATTAGGAATTATTTTCGGTTTTTCTTTTTCTTTGTCTTTTTGTATGATGACAGTGATTAAATTAAGTATTTTCGCGCTTCAAGGCATTAAATATCCGAAAAATGTGTTATGCTTTAGGGCCCATTGATGTCTTACAATATTTTAAGAAATATTTTACTGCTTTACAATTTGCGACGAGGAAAAAGATGTGGAAAAAATTTATGAAATTTGTCTTAGAGACGAAATACAAATAACTATGGGGGTTTGCGTCTAATTGACACTTGTTGAATTCTTTTTTTTTTGGTTCTTGTTTAACTTTCCCTAATTTAGTGAACAAAAAAACAAAAAAACACCAATTATGAATTATATATATACAATATAAATGGAGTACTGTTTACTCCACATTTTTTAAGGGTTAATCTTTTTCAAGGTCATGCATTTGTTTTAGGGCTTTAAGTTGATGTACCTTTTTGTTTGACTTATTTAAATATTTCAAATTATGGCCTACAGAAATTATTTCTATTAGTTGAACTATCAGACGGGGAGGTCATTATAACAGGTCAAATATTGTATTCATACATTTTCTATTTATTTGTATTCATTTTTCTCTTCATCAGTGGTGCCAGAACAAATTTTTCAGTTGAACTGCATTCCATCATTTTGAAACTTCTATATTTAAAAAATCTATCAACAACATTCCAATGCCACACTAAATGTTTTATATATCATTTGAAAAATTTTCCTACATTGATACCTACTATAATGGTAGACGTAAAAGTTCATGTGAAATCCGAACCACATCCAAAATAGTCCACATACCATAGTGCCATTTCATCAAATGCTTAAACTCGTCGATGGATTTGGTGACTCAAACAGTGATTTTAAATTAAATTAAATTGATCACCTCAGCTGAACAACAATGATGTTGTCTGAAAGTAAAATATTCATTCTAGTACTTTTGGGTAATGCTGATATTCGATCGTTTTTAGCAGAGAGGATGTAGTCAGTAAATAGTATTTACATGTAAAATATTACATCCATAGTAGTTTCTTAATTTTGGAGGTATCATTATTTAAAATACCACTTTCGGTAAAGGTATATACACACAGAGAAAAAAAAAAAGATAGTTTTTAATATAAATCAAGGTAATAAGTGAGACTTTTACCAACAGTATAGTAATCTGAACAATTCTATAGTAAAGTCTTTTAATGCCGCATTTCAATTGCAATAGTATTTTTTACCATGACACTACGAAAATTGTAAAATATAAATTTTCATTATGAATGACTATGGAATTACTGTCTACCAAAAATCATATAATATGAATTATCATCATTAATTACTATGGATGACTATGTTTACTACAAATCATGGTAAATGATGTTATATGGTCTGTGGTAATTTAAATTTACTACATTTTATGGTAAATTTTTTATTTTTTTTCTAATATTTTACCACAAATGTAATTTATTTGCCTATTTTACCTGAATAGCCATAAAATCATTGACGTTCTTAAAAAATTTCTTTTTGTGTAGAGCGTTCTTTAAAGAACCTAACAATTTACTATCTTTAGTAAAGAGATTTTTTCTATAAAGAAGTTGTAATTCCACCATTTGCAAAACGAAACGTTGCCTACGATAGATTTGTAAAGTTAACGCTTTTTTACTATATAGTCAGATAGTATGTGTTTTTATTAAAAAGTGTTTATTTACCTTACTTCATCCATACTTACTATGTAAATAATAATATACTTACAGTTACATTAAATTACAATTTTGATGATATTGTTCGGTAATCAGTAACGATATTTAAACAATAGATCAACATTACAAGGAACAGAATTGTCTGTGTTTATTTGTAAGAACATTTCTAAATAGAACATGCAATTAAGTCATTGCATAAAATATAATGGTAGGGGTGGGGGTAGGAGGAGGAGAAAATCAACTTCACATAGAGAGAGAGAGAGAGAGAGAGACTGGCTGATGCCGTTATATACATAACATATAAGTACATTACATATCTTTTCCATTTATTTTAAGTGCAAGCACTTCATGATCAAATAGGAGTCCTTTGCTTCCATAGAATAATGTTTATGTTTGTGCAATCAATTTAATTAATTTACTTAACTCCCATATAATGTGTATGTACCACCTACATTGTATAAATGATGTACATACATGCTCCCATGTAATATATATGTATATATACTAGATTGCCTACCTACAGGCATGGGTCACCACGACCCAACAACATTATCAAAACTACATATCGAGGGCTTATATTCAATACTGTCTATCTGCAGTTTTGACGAAAATGAGTTTTTGATGGCAAACTCTTTAC
>JANSTT010018126.1:0-14689 GCA_026745375.1 Platyura marginata | reverse complement strand
AATTTATGATGTACCTTTGTTGTATCCCATTCTTCTTGCCACAAGTTGTCAGTACATAGAGAAATTTCTATATTGATACATACTTACGTATATAATAACAATCAACCTATGTATATGTACATAGTTGATGTGTACTCAGATATACCTCGTTTCTACTTAGTTCTATATATATATATATCTATATATACATATGTACATATAATATGAATACAGCTAGACTATACAACAGAGCAATTCAATATATGGTTCTACTACCGCCCCCCCATAATATGTCCATCCATATGGCAATATAATGCCATTAGAAACCATTCATCCACCAACTCCACATCACACAGCTTTGGTATAAGATATACTCCCAAACCAGAAATGGAATGAGCTATTTAAATAGGTAGTTAGGTTTTTGGGGAGGGATGGCGGTGGTGGCAAGGAGGTTAAGAGAGCGGTAGGCAATTGGAGGGTTTTTGCATTGAATATATTATTATGTTGTGCCAGGATATGATTTATGAATGTCTGACGGTAGCTTGGGGCTATATGTCTTAAGGGTTCTGTTAATCACATAGATCTCTCTTTAAGTTTAAAGTCGAAAGTCGTTAATTTCATTAATTTAAATAAACATCCATCGTTCAAACGTGTGTGTACAAAATGTAATTTGTTTAATGTAAAAGGTTACCTACTAAGTATATTGACTGCGGCGGAAAGTTCTTAAGACGTAGGACGATTAGAACGTTTAACAAAGATTCTTTTATTTATTGATGGTAAATGAAATAATTTCAAAGGAATTTAATTTTGTGTTGCCTGAGAAAATACAACCTTTGTCGTTTCCTTCAAATACAAACGACTCTGTAGTTGAAATGTGAAAATTTGGAAAAATGTCTTGTGGTGTGGTATTTTGGAAATTATTTTTAAATAGAAAAGACCATAGTTGTGCTTCGAAAAAGAGATCCAATGGATGTCATACATACAATATGTAACATACCCAGTATAAAAAAATCAATCATAAAGAAAACTAAAAAAGCAAAGCTGAAATATTTTGTATATTTATATGCTTAGTATCTATTGGACTTTCTATTGGTTTTCCATGAATATTAAGTTCGCCAGAAAGATCACTAATAAAAAGCCAGAAGAAAAGGGTACAAAAAACGAAACCTTCAACAACCTCAGAAATTATACAGGAAGAGAAAAAGAAAATCTGAAATATGTACGTGAAATCAAAAATCAAATCCTTACTGGGATGTTCATGTTAGAGAAAAAAAAATTTAATAAATATTGTGCAAAAATTGCAAATAGACATAAATAAAATATGGGACTACAAAAATGGATTATTGATTTTTTTTTATTGTCTATGAATAAATATAGACGTTATGACAATAAAATTAAATTCAGATAAATCTGATTTTAATTAATGCCATGCCATCAACAAATACCTACCAAAAATAATAAACCGTAAAACGAATTTCCCCATAAACAATATTTGATATATGAATATGTATATAAGTATTATAAATGTATATATATAGATAGATACATATATAGATAAATGTGAGGTAATTAAGCAAACATACATAAAACAAACTATTCATAATTTGAAATCAAAATTAGCTGGCAGAAAATGAGAAGTACATTGATCGATCATACCATAAATAGATACCAATATTTGATAGATTAATTATTTCCATACAATTATAATATATTAATAGGCCAATACACATATATAAATATATGTATGTAATGTACATATATATATATATATATAAATACATAAGTACATAGCAATCACGACAAAATTCAAACAAAAAATTATTTATTGCCTACAATCATATTTTAATGCCACTAGACAAATCGACCAGATGAGTACAACTCAGATAACAGAAAAAAATTACGGTTTCAATGGGGGTTTGGTTCCCACTACTCTTCTATATACATATATTGTACATAACATATACTTACATATAATGTATATAACATTTCATATGAATTCCCATACGCATTCTGTATCTAAAGATCTACATATGGAACAGAATATACATATCTACATATACTTATGTATAGTATTTTATGTACATATGTACATATATGCATGTTTGAAGCATAATATATTTTTTATTGCCCTTTTATTATTTATATACCTAAACATATAAGTCATATATGTATATATAAGTTAGTATATAACTAATACCTTCCAATATAACATAAAAATATTATAGAGAAAATATGTCACATATGTATATGGAAAGTGTCACGTCATAAATGACTTATCAACAGTGATTTTATTGATTGATTAGATATTTGATTTGATTTTTATTTAGCATTAACAGGTAATTATATAATAGTTTTTATATAATTTTTTTTTTTTATTGTACCTATGCCTCAAATGTCAAGTCGTTCATCGTTTTCGATAGAAATTTATTGCTTCAGTTTATACTTTAATGTGGTTCAGTTACAGTGCGTGTAACAAAATGTTTATTGACAGTCAGTTGTGTGAAAGCATGTACTTATAATAATATATTAGTATTCATAATGTTTATTTACTATATATCTTAATTAACCCTAATCATACCACGTTATTTTTGTGATAAAAAAAGGAAACAGTTATTGATCAATTTTACTACATATGTTGTACATAATATCAATATCAATAACAATTATTATTATAAAAGAATTTAAAATTTTCCAAAATAAAATAAAATCAGAGTCACAACCTGGTATAATTACGGTTAAGGTATCATGTCAATTTTATAAAAATATAATTTTATTGTCGCATTCATTTAAAGTATGAGTAAACTTCATATCATGTACTTACTTATATTATTATTATTATATATACAACGCTTTTTGTATTTCTTTCTTCAACAAATATTTAAATATTTGCCTTGTAAGTTTCTTGATCAGCCTCATACACAGATAAATAAAATGTCCAAATTACCCAGATGATCATTGAAGTATTCCAATAATTACCATTTCAACAAAATTCTATTGATTTGACAACAACAAAAGAATTTGATAAAATTTTAATTGTAAGATCCAAATCATTAATACTCGTATTCTTACCAATCACGTATTTTTCTTGATAAAACTTAAAAACAAATTTCAGTAAATTTCACTAGATTATATAGACTATAGACAAAAGTATGATAACGCATTGAGAAATAATCTTTAAATTTTGGATATAAGTAATACTCTTACGTGCACGAGATGTAAGAAATGTGTTTTCCCAGTATATATAACAAAATTGCAAAAAAGCTTTTATTTTTTGTAACTTTATCACAATTCTTCTTCTTCATTATCGAAAACATTGTGTCTAACATCCAAAACACTATTAAGTATATGTACAAATTCGGAGCTGCTATTGAACCAAACTTATCTTATGTCTTAAATAAAGTTATGATGATATATCATACAGCACACAAGAATATGGGTTTACTTTAAATGTAAAGTAAATCAATATGTTGTAAAACTTTTTGAAGAACAAACACTTTTGTTTAGAAGTTTTTGGGAAATGAATTAATGTACATCACTATTTTAATGTACAACATGACTGGTTGTACGGAACAAGTATTATTATAACAAAACACTAGGTTGATCTGACAAAATCATTTAAAGATATTTTGATATTTAGCTTGGTTGAATAATGTCTATACCCCTTGTTTCACAAATTTTTTTTTTTTTTACTGTTAAATGCGTTTACATATGAAATCCACAGATTTCCTCCTATCTAGTTCAGAGATAGACTAGACTAATCTAGTATATTTATCATTATATAAAAAAACAATAATCGACATACACATATCAAAGTAAACTAAGAAAAGCATCTAAGTCCAGCAAATAATCATGAATGAAATCTGTCATGTTACAAATTCAAACAAATAAAGAACGAAGAAATAACCAATAAATTTATTATAAAAGTACATATATCCAAACTCGTTTATTATTTACTTTATATGTATGTATGTACGCTAAACAAAAACAAAACAGAAGAAAAAATACAATTTTTTTTTTGTTTTTTTCTTGGGCAACCAGAACGCTGGTTTATTAGCTGACAAAGCTAACATATTATAGTTCACAATTCATGAAATTCAGTAACGAACACCCAAAAAACCGAAATCACGCAGTTTTGATTGTATAATTGTCAAGGTCAAAATAAATTTACAACACTGAAAAATGTCGGGTTTTTTTTTCTTGTTCATGCTAATATGGAATTCTTTTTCTTCTTCTTTTTATTTAAGTAATAGAATAAAATAAAAAAAATTTGATTGTAAAACAGTCGCATTTAGACTAAAAAACAAAATTCGGCTATGCTGTTTTTTTGGCTATGTAATGACTAAGTATGAATTTCGGATCGAAGCAAAACTATCGCATGTTAAAATATTTAGCGCTATAAAATTACTATTATTAAGGAAAGAGCATTGTCCACATAGGGAACCAAATTTGCTTCATTATTTGTAGCAGTTTAAAGAATAGTGGAATGGACCAAGCTCCACAATGGATTGTAGTGCGGAAGCAAAAGATAAGTGGTTTGAATGATTGAATAGAGAGGAAAAAATTGGTAAATACCACGAATAAACACCAAAACTAACGAAAAATTTATTTGAACATTGCGTGATGAGCATTTATTAAATGTAAAATTAGTTTAGTTGAATTATGCTGATGAATGATATGCAGATCATAGTTAGCCAACCTTTACAATATAGTGGTCCAAAATTGTTGCAAAATTTTTTTATTTATTTTATATTTTCATTTCTGGTTTAGATTTATTAATTCATTTCTGGGCCCTAATTCTGTAAGCAATAAGAGAAAGTGAAAACGTGAGAAACGGCAATTTTTCTCTTATTTGCTCAAATATGGTATTCTGTATTCTTAAATAAGAGAAAAGAGAAAGGAGATAAGAGAAACATCTGTTAAACTTTCTCACGTTTCATTTAGTCGT
This sequence comes from Platyura marginata, assembly GCA_026745375.1. Taxonomy (NCBI): domain Eukaryota; kingdom Metazoa; phylum Arthropoda; class Insecta; order Diptera; family Keroplatidae; genus Platyura; species Platyura marginata. The sequence goes on along the minus strand of JANSTT010018126.1, from coordinate 9,765 downwards.
GAGAAGTCGTTGTATGAGTTAAGAGTTTAGGAGAAAGAGTTTTTCAAATCATTCTCATATTCTCTCGTTCTCCATTTCTCTTGAATTTTTACAGAATTAGGGCCCTGGAATCTTTTATTTTATTTTTACTTTTTAACTTACACAATGTAAGACTCACAGAAGTAAAGAAAAAAAAATGCAAATTTGCCACTTTTGGAGTTACAATAGTCTTTTTAATGACATAATCTTCAATATGTAGTTTGTTTATAAGATTAATTTGATTTTAATAAGCAAATAATATAACAAGTTTATATGAATATGGCCAGTTTGGCTAGAAAGAGAATTACACTCCTCTATATCTATGCATGTATGTATGTATTTAGTAAAATCAATAGGTACCTACTTATGTATGTAGGTACAAAAATATGATATTTCAACATCATAAAACAACTCTAAGGTTGGATACTCGCGAGATATGACACAAAAAAAAGTTTGTTGATCTTCGCGGATTTTTTTTCGTTGTATTTTATTTACATTTTAATGAGTTGGAAAATTGCAGCCGAGTATGATAAACAAATTTTAAATTCAAATTGCCAATCTAAAAATATTGTTGGTTTTGTGTTTTTGTCTAATAATTACGAATGTTTTATAATATTATTATCAACAAAAGGTATGTAAGGAGGTTAGTTGGTTTTTGTTAGTCTGTGCTCTCTAAAACAAGTGTGTTAAATTAAATTTATTAATAATAGAATAAAATGTTTGTTTCAGTTGATATTTTACATTATTCCTCTTTATGTTTCACTTTTATCACTAGATTTACTGACATTTTATACTTCTAGATATTCTACATAAATTAAACAGGAATAGGGCGAAACTGAATGTACATAAATAATCGTATTTTTATTTAAATCAAAGTCAACATAAATGCCTATAAAAATTTTAAATCAAAATTTCAAATTCCATCAAAAAAGCCGAAAACAATTTTTGTACATCGTAAATGAAAGTTTTTGTCCATGGCGATATGTAAAAATTATCTACACTGCAATTGCATTCATCCTTAATCATTACATTACCTTCAGAATGTTTATATTTACTATTGTGTAAATTACTTTTTGAACCACTGTATATTTATATAGAGAAATCATAGTTCTATTAGGATATAAAGAGATTAATTATCAGATTGGCAAATGACACAGTTGTGATCAAGATCAAAACTTTCTGTATATTGTCCTATCAGCTATTAACAAAGTTTTGATCGCCAGTTGTCGTTGTTTCGACGTTGACTAATATTAGTTCAAATTACGAGGTTATTTTTATACTTTTTGGGCAATATTTTATTGATTTTTTATGTTTTAAAGAAGGACTGAACTGGATGGTCATGTTCGTTAATCATTCTGTCAACATTTTGTGGTGTACCTTATAAATGAAGAAAATTAAATATTAGCTAAGTACTTAGAACACAATTCCAAGGTTTCTTTAAGTTACTCTTGTCATAATTGTGTTGACGCCGCAAAATGAAATCTTCCAGTTTGTTATTTCAATTTTTTTGTTAATTAATTTAAAAATAAATTCATCAAGATTTTTGTACTTACCGGTGGCGGCGGTGGTCGATATGACTGTCCCATTTGTGGACTGTAAGGCCTTGGTGGAGGAACCCATCCTTGTTGTGGTCCATAAGGTTGTGATGATTGCTGCTGTTGTTGTTGCTGCTGCTGCTGTTGCTGGGGTTGCTGCTGTTGCTGTGGTGGCGGAGGTGGAGGTTGTTGCTGTGGATCATAACTATTTGGATAACGATGATGCTGTGGTGGATGGGATTGTAACAATGAATTTAATGTCGGTGTTTGTGCCTGCTGTTGTTGATTTGGTGGTTGCCCAGGCATATATCTCTGTGGTGTACGATTCGGTGGTACCATGGTTGGTTTACCACCAGGATGATAACGTCCGTACATATCTGGTACATTTGGATCATGATATCGTGGATACGATTGTTGTTGATGAGATGGAGGACCATACATATGTTGTTGTTGTTGTTGCTGTTGTTGTTGTTGTTGCTGCTGCTGCTGTTGTTGTTGTTGCTGCTGCTGTTGTTGTTGTTGCTGTTGTTGTTGTTGCTGCTGCTGCTGTTGTTCATCTTTATTATCTGTAGGCATTATGTGATGATGACCAATCGGTACTGTATCACCGTATGCTGACATACCACCACCGACCATATTTTCACTAGACGGTGGACCACCATTATTCCCATTGTTTGGTCCACCGGCACCCGGCGATTTTGATTTTTGTAGTTGTTGTTGTTCACTCATCATTACACTACCGGTTTGATTTCCACGATAATTACTTTGCGAAATTTTATTTGCTTCAATACCATTTTGTAAGTTCTTTGAATCGCTTAGAGCATTTTCATTATTTGTTATATCGTTTATACTTTCAGTCTGCTGTTGCGCCATTTTAATACAGAAAAAACACGCAGCAGCTCTTCAAGTGAGAGTCTGCAGATGCCAGCGCTTACAAATCGCCAACACCCCAATTTTCGATTTTATGTTACATCGGACGTAACAAAAAATGTTATAACAAAATCAACCAAAATCTCCATCACTGATTGCAGAACGATTAAATTAAATCACTTTAGTGGAAAATACAATTTTCGGTCGTTTTCTGTATCACTGTTGTAGCACTCTTGGCAGCACCGAAACGAAAGTTGCTCTGCCAGCCAGCAAACAACCAACACCCGAATACAAACCTTCGCCTAGGTTTTCGATCGCGTTTATCCACTATGTGTGACATCAAAACGGTGCACCATTATTGAAATTAAATAATTTGATCGATCAATTTCTTTGTTCTGCAAGCAATTCGAATGAAAAATCAATGGACAATTTAGGCAATTTGATACAAAAAAAATTTATTCGACAGAAGACAAATTATTTGTCGGACATGGAGTTAATAGAACGCCACCACTACATATACACTTGTTTGAAACACCGACATGGGGGAAAAAGAGAAAACATCAAATTTTAAAAACGAGAACGAGGTTATGCCAAAAAGAGCAAAAAGGTTAGATTAGATCACTCACTGCGTCCATTTCGCGTTTTTTCAAATTTATTAATCCTGTCCAATAAACTTTGTTCGATTTCTTTGTCCGTTCGGTTAAATCAAATATTTATCACAAATTCACTAAAAATTTATTTATAGAAATTTCTTTTATCCTTTTGTTGTGTGTTTATTTGATGGAGAGACATCGCTTTTCTCGTAGCGGTGACGCGACCAATATGGCCGTCAAAAATGTAATGAGCACAATTTCTCAGAATTTTCGGTAATAGATTGTTCTAAACGAATGTCATAAATGCTATGTTAACGTCTTATGTTTATTCCAGCGATGATAAATAAATATTATTGATGGTGTCTAGAATTAATAATGTACGTTTTTTTAGAAAAAGACAATTTAGGTAATTGTGTGTCGTGTCTTGAAATTTTTATAATTATAATTAAGAAAAAATAATAAATAAAAGTATGGCTTGGTGTGAGATCAGGGCGGAATTGAGTATACTAATAACGACCATCAATGGAAATAGACCTTTTAGTGCCATTTCAGCATTGTAATAGGTTTATGTAGCAAATGTAATAATTTAAAAGGTTGTTCTATTACATTGTAAAAATTTAATAAGAAATCGATAATGATTGGAGTCCATTCACTAGAATCTTGGATTTAGAAGTAATATTATAGAATTATAGATAGACTAAATGTTTTTTTTTGTTGGTTATCGACTGTTGGGATTCGTGGGTAGACGAATACTTTTCAGACGAATACCCGATCTTTTTAATTAATATTTTTGTATTTAAAGCATTTTTTTAAAAAATGCGCCTTTTTTAAATTTAATAGAAAAAAAAATATGACAAATACGATTTTTCGAGTCGAATGTTTAAACTGTCCTTCCCGGCTAAAACCGAGACGACCATAGGGCCCAAAAAAGGGGGATTTAGTCTCTCGATGGGACCTTTTGTAGTCTACAGAAAATGATTAAAAAAATACCGAAAATACCTCAAATTCTGTTCGTTGTTAGCATCTGACTGTTTTATATTAGGTAACCAATTATTGCGCATCACTATCAACTAGAAATAATTAATTCTATAAAGAATCTAAATTTTTATTTAATTTTTTTTAATTAATTTTTTTTTTATAAATAGTGTGTGTATGAACAATATAATAATAATTAGATTAGAATTGGTTTTTGATTCTCCCAAATATTTGTTATTATCAAAATTAGTAGGTGTCTAATATTACACTGAAGTCGTCGCAACATCTCATTTGCACATAATTGATAGTTGTAGTAATACCTGAAAGAGTATTAAATCATTTCTTGAGATCCTTTTTACATTTATGATGCCATCCATATTTACCTCTTCTATAATCCAATTTATCACTCATGTTCCTAAGAATACAAAAAAAAAAACATTTCGACATATCACGAGGAACCAAATTCACGCATCCATTCTTCATATTTTTCTAAATCCTGTCTGGAAACGCTTTTGTTACATTTTGCAATGGCCTCAGCAAAATCTTGCGTTGATACAGGTAAATCAACTTCTTCGGTGGCCAACTGTCGTATTTGTTCCGGTTTCAGACCGGCAATTTTGCGACGCATAGACATCATACTAGCATCCCTATATTGTGCGCATAAGATGACGATCAACACTTTCTTTGGAAGGATAACCGATAAATATTTACCTGCACACATTTGTGATATCAGCACCAGAGTAACCTTGAAGTTTTTTCGAAATTCCAGTCAGATCAACACAAGGTTCCGTTTTAACTTCTCTTAAATTTATTTTCAACAATGCTTCACGTCCCTCATCATTCGGTAATGGAATATAAATACGTTTTTCAAGACGTCGACGCAGTGCCTCATCAATATCCCATGGAAAATTCGTTGCAGCCAATACCATCACAACTTTGGAGGCTTCTTCACTGCCCACACCATCCATCTGAACGAGTAATTCGGATTTGACACGTCTGGATGCTTCATGTTCGGATTCGGAACCACGACGTGAACAAAGTGAATCAATTTCGTCGATAAATATTGTGCTGGGCGCATAGAAACGTGCCATTTCGAATAGGAGTCGAACCATTTTTTCCGATTCACCACGATATTTTGATGTAAGCGTTGATGAGGATACGTTAAAAAATGTGGTGCCACATTCGGTGGCCACAGCTTTCGCCAACATCGTTTTACCAGTTCCCGGTGGGCCAACCATAAGAACACCTTTCCATGGACGACGAATACCCTGTAAGTAGAGTTTCAGTGAAAAGTTCAAGTTGACGAGGATGTAGATTTCGAAATATGACCGAACTCTGACTTGTTGAGTCTCTGTATTTTCCTCATGGGTTAAAATAGCAATTACTAGGTAATTGATCCAAGCATTTGAGTACAGAACAAGGTCAAACATAGAAGACGAGGTCCTATGTCCCTATTGTGAATTTCTCTATTCTTACGCAGAATAAAAAATGCATCCTAAATACCACCCCCTCCCCCCCAAAAAAAAATAAAAATATACCTTGAAGTAGTCCGGCATCAACATAGGCAAAACAACAGCTTCTTCCAAAAGACGTTTAGCTTCGTGTAAATCAGCAATATCATCCCAATGAATATTTGGATTTTTCTGCAAAATATCTCTCTCTATGGAAAACCGTAAAATATTTTAAAGAAAACAGAGAAAACAGAAAAATTACCTAACATATCAACCAAATCTCCTTCCATGTGGTTAGCAGCTTCAAATTTTCTTTCTTCTTCATGGGGTTCCTCATCTTTTTGCTCATCATCTTTATTTAAACCATCACCACCGGGTCCAATGTTATTTGGCATCTTTTTACCATCTCTTGCCGTACGTATTCGACCATTGGCCGAACTTTTTTTCGATGTGTCCATTTTTTTCGCAGAAGCTACATTTTTTGGTGTTGGCAAACCTTTGCGATCGGGTTTTTTATTCAGCACTGTTCGATGAACTCTGGTTGACGGCAACATTTTTTTATTATTATAATTTTAATCATTTTTTTATAGCATATAAGATATGTAAGGATTACTTGGATTGGAAAAAAACTGAACAACAGGTGTATTTGAAGTTTTTTTTTTCAAAAAAGTATTCTATCGAATGGTAAAATCTAACAAAATGGAAACAAATTCCAACAAACTGTAAGCAGTGGAATCAGAAAAAATTTATACCAACATAATCGAACCGTTTCGAAACCTCACGAATTTGGAATATTTCAATTATTCTACCATCGACCACTCCTAGTGTGATGATTGTTATAGCAAAAATTCGATAACTAACCTGTGGTCACTGGGCGATGGCGGTAACCAAATGTCTGGATCGCGATTTGTTGGTGGGGGCGTCCAAACATCTGGATCAGCACGAAACCATGCGGCTGGATTTTTTGCTGGTTCTTCGGCAGTTATGGTTCGTCGGAGTGCTTGCAGTGGTGCATTCTGTAGATCCAAAGTCATTTCACACAATTCCTTTTGAATGACCTTCATCTGTTGATATTCTTTGGAAATTTGTTGTTGGACCTAGAGCAAGAGTAAAGAATATACACAAAATATTTCAAAATAAACTAATTTAAACCATCATCCAACGTTGTTTTCGCAATGAATCTGTGATGCCCACAAGATGTTTCTGAATTGATTGCAGTAGACCTTCATAGTAAATTCCGGCTGCATCATAATTACCGGTCAGAGCCAAGTCTCTGGCAATTTTTGCATTTTCACATATTACCGAAGTTGAGACTTTTGCCATAACGGTCATTCCTACGTTGATAATGGAATTCTTGTCACTCTATGGAAGAGACTCGCTGTATAAACGTCCTGAAAAAAATATAAATCATGATTTTCTCTAACTACTCGAATATAAACTATGGACAAACAAATACAAAAATTCACATTTCAAAATAAAGAAATTAAAAATTCCAGACAAAATACAATCAATGATTAGTTCGAGACATGCACCCACTTCCTGAAACGAATGTTTGTTTGATATCACATCAATATGCCGGATGCATTTATTTAGAAATAATTCTGCTGATTAGTCAACCTTGGAAAATTACTATTTATGAAGGAAAATTAACCGGACAAAGAGAAATTGATAGTAATTTTTCGATTTTCCTTACCAGTTGTTTGAATTTTTATATTTTAATGTAAAATAGCTTTGACACCTCGACGACGACCTTTAAATTCACTCTGTTTTGTGCAAATAAACTTCAAGAAAAGCTCTCTCTTCTGTTGCTGTTTCAATTTTCTTTGAGGAAAGAAGCATTGACGATCTCGCTCTTTCTTTCGTTGCTGTACTTTTTCACTTAGAGTTTGTGATTTGGTCTTTTGTTTTTCCAATTGCTGTTTCATCAATTCCAATTTCTTTTGAAATTGCTAATTTGTTTTTTTTTTTTAATTTGTGTAGTAGGTATCCAGCCAGATCAATATTTTTTATTGTCTCAACTTGGGGGGGCAACATAAACAAAAACAACAAATGACATCCAGCAAGAGAGAAAGTGTCAAAAAATATAAAAGGATATTTTTCTTAGGTCACGTGATTTTTTGGGATCAAATAATAAAACGATTTTTTCTTGCGGGCAGACTGACCCTTGGTAAAAACAGGGTTTGAAAACGACTGCGGGCCAGATCACGTGAGCAGCGCCATTTTTCCCCACATATTTTCTTTTCTGTTTAACCAATTGTAGAATCATTTAAAAAATGCGTAAAGCATACTAACAAAAAAAAAACATACTAAAATTTAATACAACAGCATTTGCCTCACTCTGACATATTGGTTCGTTAATGAATTCTTCGCAATAAACAAATAGCACGTCTGCACGTTCTGCGCTGTATTCACATTCACAAAGAAAAAAAAATTTTTCATTTTTCAGTCCAAGTTTTTTTTGCTGTATGTAAAATATATTACAATAGATTCCTTCTCGCAAATAGTCATAATTTTTCGTGTGTGTTAAATAGAAAGTCTTTTGTTTTTGAAGTTTATAGGTATTTTCTTAAAAAGATTGTGTGAATTTTTATAAAAATTGGCTAAAGTAGTAAATTTTCATTGTTCCAAAAGAAAAGTTCTTCAGAAGTTTTACATATTTGTATGTCAAAGTGTTGACTACGCTCTATGAATTTGGGGCACTTTTTTTGTGCTGAAAATCAAATATAAATAAAACAGAAAAAGTCATCACACAACTATCTTCCTTATATTATCCAATTGGTTTAATTAACTGTGAATCCTTACTGAAATTTAACGGATTTTTCCAAACCAATTTTCTAATTTTCCATTGAATATCATTTTCTGTCAAACAGCGCAAGAAGTGCTCTTTTTCGGTGTAGTATTTTTATTTTGAAATTTTTCATCGCCGATATGTGTGTTTTTTAGCATTTGCCTCGAATTTATTGTGGTAAGTACCCTAATTTAAAGATTAAGAGTTATATGAACAACTTTTTTTTAATTATTATATATGTAGGTATATTCCAAGTGTACACAATCTATGTATATGCTAATCACTGGATGATGATATTGATTTTTTCTGTTCAAACATAGACTTTTTTTTTGTGTATATTTTTTACCTTATACATATATAGGTATTGGTTATTCATATAATATTTTTTGAATATTTATAATAAATCTAAAATTAGCTCTAAAATGCTCGTGTTAAGAATAATTCTTTCTCTATGAAATGTGTTTTTGCCAAAATCAATTTTCTTGGCAGCCTTGGCAGAAAAATTTATATACAACAACTATCTATCTACCTATGTACATAGGAACATGATTTTTTGTTGTTAGGAAATGGGCCGGATTTATTATACAACATCTTAAGAATTAATGAAAGATATTTTGTTGTGAACAGATTGATTATATGGGAAGAATCTTTAACATCCAAGTCAGCCAAGTCTAATGATGGACGAAAATTACGAGTAAAAAGAAACTGTCACTTTGTCCTAAATTTGAACCTAAGAACTTCTAGAACGCACAACTAACTCCTCGATAAAGAATATAATATCGACTTTTCTTTGCTGGAAACGTGCAAAACAAGTTTACACAGGTGTCCGGACAATTCATCTTACACAGATGAACAATTTATTTTTAAATGGTTTTTAATACAAGATATCGAAATAATAACCTGAAAGATCTTTTATTTTTAGGCCCTAGTTAACAACAACCAAATAAATCAAGATATTGCGTCTCCAAAAATTTCAGAGAATTTCAGAGCATATCATCATGATGAGATACAGAAAGGATCTATTTTGATACTCTTTCAATGATCACAACACACATCTTTATATATGATATGTTCCGCAAGTCATTGATAAATCGTTCTGGCTAAACAGCCCTTAAGATATGAAGCAATCTCAAACTTCACATTCGATGATTAGTTGTTGTTTTTGTGATAAATGCCCTTCATTTTAATAGGGATGTGATTATATATAACGCTTAGAATTTAAATAGAATTAATGTTTGAGAACTTGTTTATTATGTAATGTATGACTGTATGTGTGTATGTATTTGGGATGATGATGTCGCAGTTCAAAATAAAAATATATTTTTATATAACTGTCTTAAATCATATTTTTTTTTTTTAAATAAGAAAAATCATGCTTTCTTTAAATATAACTTACAGCAAAATATATTATTATTTTCATATACATGACTGACGCAAGTAATAGCATTTTTTATTTTTATTTTCAAAATGTTGCCATTTGGCAAAACATGTTGTTTATAAAAACATCTGATCCTGACTAAAAGAAAGCTACAAAT
>JANSTT010018125.1:0-57749 GCA_026745375.1 Platyura marginata | reverse complement strand
AGGGAGCTGCCTTTCTAATGGCATTATCAATTTTTCAATATCGATGATTCTTGTAGATCTTAACCTGAAATGCGATGTTTCCTGTTGATCTGTACCTGAAATGCGATGATTCTTGTAGATCTTTACCTGAAAAGCATGCAAAACAAAAGAAGAATTTTTAAGTTTCTCCCATTTATTGAAGAAATCAATTTTTTTCTTTCTATTATTTACATTTAATTAACAAAATTATTTATTTTTTATTATTCCTGGGCACCTACTACATCTTTCAGTTTTCAAATTTCTTAGTTTTGTAGTTAAACCATTTGAATCGTAAACGCATTTAGTTATTGCATGTCCATTCCAACATTATTCCATTAGTTGCTGAGTTTGTAAATGTATTTAGGGAGAACCAGAAGCAATATGCATGGTGGAGTTGCTCTACGACCAAAGATTTGCCCAAAATCCATTAATTTGAAGAAGTCTAGGAATAAAAAATAAAAAATATTTAATTATTGTTAATATTTGACTGTATTAAATTAGAAATTTTCAATTAATTTATGAAGAAAATAAAAACTTGAAAACAAAAAAATATGAAAAACTTTGCAAACGTCAATTTCCTACAAGAAAATTCATGAACAATAATCATTAAGAATATTCACAAAGAAAAGAAACAAAAAACCGTCTGCGTCCGTCTGTATCCAGTTCGCAGAGCATTTAATTTGTTCGGAAAAATCTTCTTGGGAAAATATGAACCTAAATGCATAACAAACATTTTCTTTAAATATGTATTAGGGTCGTTAGGAGTGCAAAGAAAAAAAACCAAAAATAATTAATAATCCTCTGGTTCGCATGCATTCTATAGTTGAGCCGTAGCTTCAACTCCCCCCCATACTCAATCATTCATTTTCATAGAAAGAAAAAGAAAAATAATAAATATGTAATAATAAAGCCAATATTCATTTACAAACACACACACACACACACATACACACACTGCTGGTTGCATTACTTAGTATAGATAAGTTCCAAAATAAATAAATAATAAGGGAATACTAACTGGATAGATATTTTTCAATAAATAAAAATTCGGCCCAAAGGAAAACAATTCTTAAATAAATTCTAGCAGTAATTCGCAACCTTCTTCGACATAAGAGTTAGGGTGGTACATTTTGATGAATATTTCGATATCAGTAAAAGATTTTTTAAAATAATCGAAGGACTGGACTTTTTTCTCGGAACTACCCGCAAATTAATGCTAAGGAACGTACAAATCCAATAATCTATAAATGTCTGGGTCTATCTCGTCGTTTAGTGTTTATTTTGAATTTTTAATAAATGAAATTCAATTTTTTGGTTCGAAATTTAAGCCATTTCTAGGCGCGTGTGGAAATTCATGGGAAATTCTATACAAGTCCGTTGGAATGCTCACAAATCAATTAAAAACGTTAGGATTAGAAGAATTTTAAAATAAAAAAAAAACATCTTAGGACATGAGATCGATATAAATGTAGAGTAAGGACTCCGAATAACCTTGTATGAATTAAGTTACTACTCTTTCCGATTGTATACTAGGGTGGGGCAATATACCTTATGTTGTTTGACATTTTACCTATAAAGTTCATTCAGACTTCTTAAAATCGGCCGAATGGTTTGGGTACAGCATAACTTTGAAAAATGTATTACAAAAAAAGTACAAAAAATCGGAAAAATGGTTGGTGCATAGCGAAGACGAAAAAAAAAAAAAAAAAAAAATTACCATTTCTCTAAAACACATAAAGGAACCCTAAAAAAGTGGTTCTGATAAAATCAAACAACATAAGGTATATCGCCCCACCCTAATGTAGAGTAAGGGCTCCGAATAACCTTGTATGAATTAAAGTTACTACTCTTTCCGATTTCCGACTACTCTTTCGATCTATATATCAATGCCATAAATAACAATAAATACATAAATACTCAACAATAATATCCACCACAGTGCTAAATACTTATCATTATCTCCTCTCCACAATAAAAACCAAATTGTCAATCCAAAACACAAAAAAAAAAAAAAAAAAAAAAAAACACAAGAAAAAACCACAACTCCACTATTATTTAACCACAGTCGGAATACAATAACGAATATTTTCTTACTAACGGGCACTCATTAGGCAGTTTATTAAACTGACATGCATTGTCTTTGATTAATTTTCCTACATCAGCAATTCCTAAGACATCTGATGGTGATTATTCGTTCGTGAAAAACAGATTGGCCATAGAATGGTTGATGTGGGGGGCGGGTTGATTCTTAAAGCGTGTATTTTTCCAGTATATTTTCGGTATTTCGACTCTATTCTGATGGTGTATCCTTTAAGTATTCATTCCTTATATATAAGTTTACAAAGTGTTTTTCTTTATTATTTTTAGATTATCAGTTTTCAAATCTTAAGGGTTAGAAAAGAAAGAAGAAAAAGTTATTTATATGAACGGAAACTTGGAAAAAAAAAATGTTTACCCCGGTACCTTTTTGTAGACTTATAATTTACTCGTATTTATAAGAAAATAATCTTTCATTCATAAATCGCTCGTTCATATAGGAACACCTCCTACACACCAAGCATTCCATTCATAGCCAAAAATTCTTATTTCAACAAAGAAATGTTAAAGATTTGAGAAGAAAAAAAAAACCGAATCTACCCACAGGAGCGTTGGTCTAAGACCTTCAATATTAAATTTTTTTCAAAAATCGGAAGCACACCAAGAAAACGGAAAAGCTCTGAGAAACACTATAAGTTCTGTCCATTTATAATGACGCCAATTTACGTACTTTCTAATCTGAGAATTAAAACAAGAAACTTCCGAATTCACTTTTTGTCACAGTTACAAAATTCATCCAAAATTCATTTGGCATTCATTCACATATCTCAATTTCAATTTCAATTTGCTGTATACGTAGAAGAGAGATGGTGAATTATTGTTAAAGATTGAGTTTTCAGTTTTCAGTTGTTCTGAAAATTTGGAAATCTTCAAATTTTCTCAGTATCAATAGACAATGACGACAGTTATATAGTACATAAATAAAGACGGCACGAACAAAGAATGGATTAAGGAAGAAATGAAGAGAGAAATAATGGATAGAGAAGAAAATATGAAAAAAAGAACAAATAAAGGGAAAAAGGAATGAAAGAAAGTCAGAAAGAAGAAAGAAAGGTATGAAGGAAGAATGAATGAAAAAAAGAAGCATTATTATCTATGGTTTTTCATCAATAGAAATTTTCCAGTTTTGCTAGTTTTTCCGTGGAAAATTTTCCACAATTTTCTACATAAATTCCGACATTTTTTATTTAAAAATCAAAGAAAAAACGGAAGAAAGGAACTACAGAACTATTGAAGAATGGAAACAGAGAAGTATAGAAGAAAATATGAAAGGAAGTAAGAAAACGAGGAAACGAAGAAGCAAGAAAAAATGAAAAAAAGCATGAAAAAGAAGAGACAAAAAGAAGGAAGAATGCCATATAGAACATTATAAAGAAGCAAGGAAGGTATGAAGACAGAATAAACGGAAAAATGAAATGAAGATTCTGAAGATTATGAATAGATAATGATCTATGGTTTTTCATCAATAGAAATTTTCCAGTTCTGCTAGTGGGGAATTTTCCACATATATATTCTACATAGATTCCGCCATTTTTTCCATAAAAATCAAAGAATGAACGGAACCAAGAAAGTGCAGAACTATTGAAGAAAGGAAGCACCGAGAGGTATAGAAGAACAGATGCTAGGTAGTAGAAAAAAGGAAAAAAAGTAGATTGCAGTAGAATGGAAAAATGGAAGAAATCATTCAAAAAAGAAACGTGGCAAGGAACGAAGCAACGAAGCATATATATATATATATATATATATAGAAGAAAAGATGCAAGGAAGCAAGAAAAATGGGGTTGCAGAGACAAAAAAAGAAAGAAAAATGCCCGTAAATAAGAAACAAAAGTTAGGAAGCAAGGACGTAAAGAAAGAAGAAGAATGAAGGTAAGGATAACAGCAATAAACGTAGAATGAATGGAAAAGAAGATAAAGAAGTAAACAAAATACGCCAATAATTGCCTTTATATTACAATTTCTTACAATTTTCTAAGTTAAGAAAGCAATTTCACAATAATCTTCAGATTTTCTCATTTGCCAATGCTTCTTCAACTATTTATACATAATGTACTCGTATATATGTTTTATGTACATCACATATGTATGTGTATGGGTACTTTAGAGTCTCTAAGATATACAATTTGTAATTTATATTGAACAGATTAAAAGCTCTCTTCACAAAACTATTATTTTCCGGTCATTGATCGAAAAACTACTTAATGTCCCGTTCTCTTCATATATAAAATTAAATTTTAGGGAAAATATAAATTTATTACATGCCTCACCATACACACACACACACACACACACAAACAAAACACACATCTATATGCCCATATAATATTTATTTTTGTATTGCCATTTATGTGTACGCCGACGATATACGGAAAAGAAAAGAAAATGCCTTTTGATAGCTTAACGAAAAGACTTTTAATGCAATTTTGTCTGCTATAAACGGAACATAAATTTTTTAATTAAATTCCCCACGAAGCACACGTCATCACAATTTTATATTCTACAAAAATAAATTTATGATAAGTAAATTGGTCTCCAAACAATTTTAAGGATTGCGGTGGGAATCCAAAAGACAAGATAATTATTATTTATGGTAAAACAAACTTGCAAAAATGTCTTGCATTAATAAGCGTTTTTTGGTGGTGTGGGCGCGCTTAATCTACAAGTTTATATAGTCAAATACCTAATTGAAATAAAAAAAAAATCAATCAAAAGGTGGTGGGTACGAGTACGAGTTATATACAGATATACTTATTATACACACACACACACACACACGCACACAAAATTAAAAAAAAAAATCTTAAATCCCACCCTTAATTAAGTATAGCAGCGGTTTCCAAAGTATACACCGCGGTGCCCTGGGGAGCCGCAGCATCGTTACAGGGAACGCTTCGGAATATTTTATCCGTTTTCGACTCAATGTGGTAAAATGGCGGTACAGCTGGTGTAAAATCTGTACCAATTTTAAATTATCACTAATGCCAAAAAGGAAAATCTAAAATTGTGGCTTAATTGTAGCATTGTAGGATAATCTGCATCCTTCTCGCAGTTATACCTGAAATCCTTCAAATTTTCTGGTGCTTTTCAAGAACTTTTTCTCGGTTTCTGGCGGTACAGTCAGGAACGAAGCGTAGAATCACCAAGAGACTAATTTGAAAAAAAAACGTTGGTCATTTTGAAGAGAGAAAAAAACCGAAATAAAATTTTGGTCGACTTGACCGTTTTTTTGGCGGATAACTTTTTCGAAAAAACTTTAAAAATGAAAATATCGATAAGTTTGTGAAATTTGGCAACATGGACTTAATCGAATTTTCATGGATTTCAATAAAAAATGAATATCCCCTTTTGAAGTGATAAAGCCCGGCCTATTTTATTTCTATTTTCGACTTCTTAATGGTGCAGAACTGGGTTTTCGGCAGTCGCTATAATAAAGAGCAAATAAGGAGAAGAAATCAATGTGAAAAAGAAAATTCAGTGCCGATGTCCTCTTTGATACCCAAGATATGTGAAAATGTACAGTGATCGGCAGGCCCTTATCCATCTCATTAATTTTATGTTAACCCTTTGCAGTCCGAGTCTTTTAAATACAGAATCTGCTAGTCATTGAACGCAAACAACACTTTGTAACTGTTTTAGGTTTTTTCCTTAGAATAATCAGTGCAGGCGCAATAGCGGCGCCGACCGAGTTGGTGCACTTATAGCAAATGGGACAATAGCGGTGCTTACGGAGTGCAAAGGGTTAATGAAAAAATAGTAATCAAACGAATTTGTTCAATAATGCAGTTGTTTGACTTGCTCATTGTATATATGTCCATTTGCCTGGTCCATTGGTCCATTTGTGTGGACCGTTGGTCCATTTGTCTGGTCCATTAATCGATTTGTCTGGTCCATTGGTTCATTTGTCTGGTCCATTGGTCCATTTGTCTGGTCCATTGGTCCATGTATCTGGTCCATTGGTTCATTTGTCTGGTTCATTGGTCCATTTGTCTGGTCCATTGGTCAATTTGCCTGGTCCATTGTTCCATTTGTCTGGTCCATTGGTCCATTTGTCTGGTCCATTGGTCCATTTGTCTGGTATTAAACGGGTTTTATTTATTTGTATCTCTTTACTTGATGATTAGTCATCCTATGATTTAGAGAAGAGTGCCGTGGAAAACCTTTGGTTAAAAAAAAGGCCGCGTATCGAAAAAAGTTTGTGAACCACTGATGTATAGGTATTATACGACGCGTATTATACCTGCCATATTTTTCGTATATATACTTCCATATAGATATAGACATCATTCGTATTGTAGATGGCACATACAATGTTTCCACACAAATTCCCACACAGAAAAGTTTCGCCAAAGTTTTAAACCCGTGTTCCTTTTTTATGGACACAAAATCGTTTATTATGGTAAAAATGTTACATAATTAAAATTAATTGTAAATCCCCTATATACTCGTACACATTTAATGGGTTTTTCTGTTTGTACTTTTCCATTTTCCATTTTCCATTTCATTTTCATTTTCATTTTTTTTTTCTTTTCAGTTTTACGGTACAATAAAATATTTTTCTGTTTTCAACATTTGAGTGCGCCCTATTGGAATGATACAATCAAGAAATGATCTCGAATAGATTCTTTTCGAGTTGAAGTATTTTACTTAGCTCTTAGGATTCTCATAATTCTGGTTAAACTATGTATGCATAAGTATATGTCATTATCAGTAATATATATAGTAGTAGAGAATTTCTTATAAGAATGTCATTCTAGTCTATGGACGGACACCATGTTTGAAGAAGAAAATATATTTTTTATGCAAATAGATAAATTGTTAATTTAAAGTTTCTGTGTGGTTACTCTTCAAACTCTTCAAAACTTTTTTATGTTTGTTAAATAGCTTTTTATGAACTCCAGTTTTAACAAAATATGTATACATATTATTTGACATATTTACAATATTTCCAGTGTTCTGAACCAAATTAAAGTATTTTTATTAAATTTTATTTATCCTCAATTAAAATGTTATTAACCCATTAAAGGCTATTGGGTAAAATAATACCCATAAATAGAACAATCTTAGAATAAAACTAGGTGCAGCCAGTTGATTTTCATGGACAGGTAGAGAAAGGATAGGACTACTAAAGAATAATTTGGAGGTTAGTGGGTCAAAGGTCAGGAAGTTTACAAAATCGGAAAAATTGCATGGAAATGGCTTTAGGAAAATTAGGGGGGGTGGAAAATTGGAAAATCCTCTCGGTGCCTAATAGACGTAGATGTCCTCTATCTGACAAAAATATATTCACCTGGGTGGGATCGCTTACATGGGCTACTGGTATGATTTTATGACATGCGGTTATTAAATACCCATTTTGCTGCTAGAGGATTCTAAAAATAGTAAAAATTCGGAATTTTAATTCATAAAAAAACTATGTTCTTCAAAAAACATGGAGGAGTCATATCATATCAGTGGCTGTGTATTTAGCTTTGAAAAAATAAATAAAAATACCATGTCAATATAAATACAGGTAGGCCCCCTACAACGCGGTATTTCTACAACGCGTTTTCGTTGCAATGCGGTTCAGATAATGCGGTATTTTTTATATAACGCGGTCTTTTCTAGGTATTTTCTAGGAACGTATCTACCGCGTTGTAGGAGGCCTACCTGTACCTCAAATAGTGAAGTTTCGTCAAAACCGGACGAAGGAATCGGGGGTCAGTCGTTAATGGGTTAAGTTGATTGAACAAAATTACTTGGTTAACCCCTTGAAGGCTCCGTCTGAACCATAAAGGGTTAACGATTTCTAAAAATTTTAAATTTCCCAAAGGATTCTCAATTAAACTCTGAAAAAGGTTAATAACTTTTTGAACAGTTTTTGTGCAGCTTTTCATGTTCAAAATGTATGGCCCTTTTAGGGTTAACTTTTATTAAAAAAATTTATTTGGCAAAAAATACTGGAAATTTTGAAATAACATAAAAATACTACGTTTCAGAACCATATCTTTGGTATTAAGAAAGTTCAACAATAATTTTATGCCGAAATCTGATTACTCATAAATAGGTTCGGTTTTCCCTATTTTGGCGTCTCACTACTTCTAAGGATAAGGAACACATTTATCTAGGTAAATATCGAAAAAAAACTTTGATTTTATTTTTAGCCTTTTCCGGCAATAATTCCATTGTGGATATTCGTACCGACATCAAGAGTCTGACGTTAGGAAAAAGAGGATTGACCACCGTATTTTCTTCTTGTAGACGATTTTCTCTTAAACTTTCTTTTTAAAAAAATCAATATGAGATGCTTTGCCCACAAAAATCATCTACATTTTTAATGGGGCAACCAATTTAATTTTTGATGGAACTACAAAAGACAAAGTCTACTTTTTTTACTTGTCAACGAAAATTTATTATGCCGGTAAATAAATAAAAAAAAAAAAAAAAAAAAAAAACGTAGAAGTGGAAAGGCGTCAAAAGAGAACGAGATAACCGTCACGAAAACCTACACTCTATATTATTCATGACCATGATGATCAGTTTCAAAATTCCATGACCATTACTAAATCTGTCGGACATAAAAGGTGTATATATAGTATATATAGTATGTTGTATTGTACACCCAGCTCATATAGGTATATAGTAGGTTCACCTATCAATTGATAATATATCGGTATACATAAGTGAGTAAATTGCTGGTACATAATGTGCTTAGCTATTCTGAACAAAAACCCATACGTCTTTTTGTTTTAGTCTATATTGTCATTTACATTATACCAAATAGCACATAATACCTAACCACTAGATGTACCTTTTTTTAGATATAATATATCGACTGTCTACCGGGAGTGTTGGGATATTACTCTTAAAGCACATCAATCAATCATAAAGCTCTTTATAAAAACAAATACAAATCCATAATGTTATATTAGGGCTTCGGAGCATAATGTATTATCCCATTATTATACATTTATTGTTTCTGTCACCATTAAAATTTAAATAGAAAAGCTTGAAACATATCAACATCAACGTTCATAATAATATTCCGTATTCAGATGTAATACTATACAGGCTGTTCCAAAGAAATGTGTTCCCCAAAAAAAAAACAAAACAAAAAAACTAAATCTAAAAAGTGCCAAAATAGTTTTTAATTGTTAATATTTACAGTAAAACCTACAGTAAAACAGTGGTCATTGTTGTCAATTAATGCTTTTCCGTACACTCTCTAAAAAGTGCCCACGTATCAGCTGTCGACAGGACTGTTAAAGTAAAGCAAATGATCGATAAAATTGCTAATTTGTTACTGGTAACAAATGTAAATGTTACACGACGAAAAATAAGTTACATTTGCTACATGTATTTGTTGCCAAAAATTGGAACCTATTTTTCTAGCCAATTCGCTATTTTGAAATATTTCGTGAAATTCTTGTGATGGGTTATTTCATGTCACTCTGTATTGGACGGAATGGTATTATATTAGTTTGCTACATTTGTTACATTTGTTTCATTTGTTACATTTGTTACATTTGTTTCATTTGTTACACTTGTTACATTTGTTTCATTTTTTACCACATTTGGTAACAAATTCGAGAAAAAAAAAATGTTACTTTAACAACCCTGGCTGTCAAATGTTTTGTCCACTTTTTGTCCATATACTTTCTTATAGTAATTGATATGCCCTAAACTTTAGAGCCTAAAGGATGACTCTCGTCGATAAATATTATGTCTTTTGTCCAGCTTAACCTAATGTCAACGTGTGTTTTTCAGTTAATAATGGTAATTGTTCCATTCTTGATGGCAAATTCGATGAGTTTGCGGCCGAATGGTGTTAACCCTTTCAAGCTTCAAGCGATTTCACTGTGGAACCGTCTAATAAATATTTTTTTTCCAAATGCCGATAAACCAAAGAAATGCGCATTCATTGTGCTTGTGTATTGTTTGAACGTGTTCGGCTTAGCTAATTTTGTTAATTTTTTTAAAATTGTTTTTGGCTTTTTTTTTCTTTCTTTTTTGCCGTCCGCAAAGGGTTAATAAATACATCAATACCTTTTTCTAGTAATCTTTATTCAAACAGGTTATGAATCGCCTAGTTCTTGTACCTGCTAATCCACATTTCCACCAATGTCATCGATAATGTTGTGAATTTGGCTGCTTTTTTTACACTTAATTTTGCTTCTTTAAGATAAGTCACTAGGAAAATGACTTTTCACTATTATTAAATCGCTGTTTGGACTTATTTCGTTATTTGAATAGCGTGAACAATTTCCCACCACAAATATGCATGTGAGTGCATTCAAAAAATAAATAAAAATAAATGAAGACACATCTCTATGGAACAGACTGTATAATACATACATACATATGTATTATATACTAACTTATTATATTATATAAAATTTAGGCTTTTCCGTTGTTTATGAGTTAAAGTTTTTAGGTTATTTATGAGGCTTTTAAATAGGCTATGTTCCAAAACCATTTCAAGCACGTATATATATACAAATAAGACCGAAAGGAAAATGTTCACTTAGCCCTAATAATTACTTTTTGGGGTCAACAATAATTATTTAAAAATTTATGACGTACCATTACATCAGATTTGAAATTATTTATTTACAGAAACAATTATATGGTTTCGAGTGTATTATTTTCTATTTTTGGGGTTTATATATTGTGTTTAGTTAGAACAGTGTTTGGAAATGCTATTGAAATGTAACGAAATATTTTTTCTACTAAAATTTATTTGTAACCGAAAGGATATTTTGAAAAAAATCATAGAACTAATAAGTTATTGTCATATTTATGTAATTTTTAAAATTTTGTATACACTCTTAGAAATAATTAGATTTTTGTAGCGCAATATATACTTTTATGCCGAAAAAAATATAAATTTGTAAAATCTGCAGTAAGATTGTAAAAATATTATGTAAATTGATTTCACATGCAAACATCGAATGTCGGTAATAATTCAAATTTTTGTTAACCCTTATGTGAACAACAGGTAAATAACCCTTCCTCAGGACGACATAGGTACAAATGTACCAACATATGCAAAATAGCATCTAGATGGTAATTGTGCCACAGAGACCGTTTCTGTAGATGAGTTTTTGTATAATTATGTCGGCCATATCTGTACATATATAGAGGAACTCTCAGGCAAAAAAACAGCCATGCAGGCAAAAACAATTTTTTTCAAAAACTGGCCAAATAATCGTAAGAAATTGATTCCATAGCTGGAATCATAATCGTCCATCCTACATATATCTTGTCGTATCTGCCTATATACAGTCAAACCTGTTTTTGTGCGGTCTTTTTTGTGCGATTTTGGTCCCTATTCACCGCACAAAACAGGTTTGAGTGTATTATATATACATACTTACTGTATGCATGTGTTTAGGTAGGCAGACCTACTAATATTTAAATTATAAACAAAATCCCACTACTATATACATTAATTGACGTAAAAACTTGATATGGGCACATTTGTACCTATATGCCGTCCTGTTAAAAGTTCCTATTTTTGGAATTTGTCTTAAGCGGGCAAAATGACTCATAGACGACAAAAAAAATTGTTGGAAATCGTTCTTTTC
The DNA here is from genome assembly GCA_026745375.1 of Platyura marginata. NCBI lineage: Eukaryota > Metazoa > Arthropoda > Insecta > Diptera > Keroplatidae > Platyura > Platyura marginata. The sequence goes on along the minus strand of JANSTT010018125.1, from coordinate 46,071 downwards.
GTCGGTCCCATAGCTATCCTGAAATTTGGGGTCGTTTTTATAATAAATAACAGAGATATTTACGTGCAACGTCACTTTAGGTACATTTGTACCTTGCCGTCCTCAATCCTCATAAGGGTTAAGATTGTATAGTAATATTTTTGAGAATAACGTATAACGAAACGGGAAAATAATTTCATTACGTATCCGTATACGAAACAAATTAAATAACATTATGAATGATTTTTCTTTCGATTTTCCATTGCAGGTTTATTTAAATTTCCATCCATATAATTAATTCAATTCAATTTAATACATAAAACATATGTTAGGCAGCTACACCAACACACCACTACACAGACACCTACGGTAAAATGTCAATCGAAACGGATATAGACCCTCAGGATAACTTGCTATAGAAGTAGCATAATAAGATTTGCATATATTCCCATGTAGAATATTGTTGATGATGATTAGTTAAACATTAGAATTAATTAATTATGCCATAATGCCATGTCGAAGCTAATAAAAATATTTTCGTTTGCATTTGAAGTGTTTTTTTTTGTTTTTTTTTTTTCATCAAAAAGAAGTAATAATTGAAATTACGGGCCAACTTATGGAACTTATTCGCTGGAAGTATAGAGTGGAGTTTTAAGAATTCCCGTCACTTATAGGTCCGTTAAATCTGTTCAAATTAAATTTGTATGGAGGAAAAAAGGAAATTGGGAATCTCAGATGATTATTTTATTTGATTTCGGAATTCCAAAAAAGGAATAAAATTAATATATTTTTAAGGGAATCTCATGAGCTTTTAGGATAAAAAATAAAAAATATAGGTTATCCTGCGAAATATGAGAGAAAAATTCAAAAATTTAAGATGAAATAAGTCAAAAATGAAAAAAAAATTATATTAGGACCTCATTTTTGTACCGTACTGTAAATTTAAAGCAATTTATTACTTAGTAATCTTAAAATATCATCATCTTTCTTTAAAACAATAATTAACAATTACTATTAACTAGGTTATGGACAAAAAAGTCCCAAAAAAAGGGAAAAAATTATTTTTTTTGGAGGAATTTTTTTAAAGCCAAAATTTATTGAAATTAACTGCAAAAAAAGTATCTGAGATTTTTCTTTCCTTTTTTTTAAAATCAGGTTTAGCGTCCATCCGGCAAATAAATCTAGAAGCCCGCAATCTGTAATATAATTTCGATAGAAGAAGCAAAGACTGTAGGTAATCTGGCATAATATAGGATCTATAGAGCAATCCAGGCTTTCTAAATATATCTTACATTAAAGAATCTGGACATCGATAGTGGGTTTTGTTCAGAAGAATATTGTGTCCTAACCGTTCTAATCACTTAGAATAAAATTCTGAAAAACGCTCCGTTTCTAGTTGGCAAATTGATTTAATTAGAAGGCTGATATGGAGTTGAAGGCGGTTGAAAGAGTTTAGGAGAAGGAATGGAAATGGGTTCAGGGGATAATGATGAGTGTTTAGAATGTAATGTTCCTAAGTCCATAAATTCTATTTCGAAAATAATAAGACTAAAGCCTGACGCACACTTAGGCGGTGGCGGTAGCGGTATAGCGGTGGCGGTTGCGGTATAGCGGTGGCGGTAATATACGCACACTAAATACGGTGGCGGTGGCGCCATAGTAATTTTTCTGACATTGCGGTTTCCATGGAAACCAATAATAAATTCAAGCGCTGTACACGGTAAAATAGAACATGCAGCGTTCACAAAATAGAACGCCACACTGACCGCGCTACCAAGGCGGCCATACCGCCCTAGTGTGCGGTGCCAAATACATTTTACTGTGTTGTATTGTACCGCCACCGCTTCAGTGTGCGTTAGGCTTAATATTATCAATATAGGAATAGTGCCCGAGGTGTTTTCTCGCAACATGGGCGATATTCTTTTTTAGTAATGCGATTTTTGATTCAATTACACTGCAATATATATAGTAAAGCTCTATCATAAAAAAAGATTTATTGGAAGTGGGAAGTTCGAAGTTCCGGTCCAATCTTCCCAACTGTTTCCTAAAAAAAAAAAAAAAAAAAACCAAAAAAAAACTATTGAATACCAAATTTCTTTAAATTACAAGTTCGTTCCGCATTTTTTCGTATTACAACTTCCACCTGCCTATACTGTAAAAGCTTAGCAAAAGCTCATATTAACTACATAAAGTAAATAAGCAACATGAAATTAAATTGCAATTGTAATTTTTCTAATTTCATTTTGGGAAATCCTGTATTTCTATCGTCCACACTTAAGTGCTCTTCAGTTCTTCTATATACCCACCGCCCCCCCACTTCCATGTATACACACAATGCGCGCAAGAAAAAAGAAAAAAAAAAAAAAAAGGGTACTTAATAGTAAAGTTTTCTGGTTATACGGTATTTATGCAAAACACCACCAATATCCTTTTAAAAGGACTTTCTTTTAATCTGCCTCTAAATTATCTACAGGTGCTTTACTCCAAAATACTTACAATACAATCTCTTATTTTAATAAGAACCTATAGAGGATTATCTTGTGCATGTATAATTTTTTTGTAGAGTGTAGTAGTATCTGTGTGTATATCTGTCTCTATGTATATGTATATGTATAATGATATTTGGCCCAAGTTATGGATAAAAATCGCTTAAAAGGTAATTTATTCCGAAAAAAAAAAAAAAAATTGTTAAAATTCAAATTTATGCAACAATAACAACATTTTAACTTTGCGTGTCTTCTAGACGAACTTCATTAAAAAGACAAACAAAATCAAAATATCAAATCACGTCAGGAAATTCGTCGTTTTTTTTTTTTTTTTTTTTTTTTTTTTTTTTTTTTTTGTTTTTTTTTTTTTTCTTTTTTTTTTTTTTTTTTTGTGTTGTTTTTTTTTTTTTTTTTTTTTTTTTTTTTTTTTTTTTTTTTTTGTGATAATAATATAAATGGGGATGTTCATTGGTATTCAAAGAACAAAAGCACCCTGGATTACTCGATGGAATTTATTTATTGTTAAAACTCCAGTTCTGTTACCGTTTAATTTACGCATATATAGCAAAAAGACTGGCACTCAAGCACTTTACTTAAAACAGGTACTTAAGTATGTGAAATACTTCAAAGTGTTCATGGAAATGGAAATTTTTTTTTTTTTTTACAAAAGGGCGGCGAATTATTTGATCCATTTTTTTCTTCCTCTTCCTCTTTATCTTTTTTTTTGTTCTTTATTTTTTTTTTTTTGTGCGGAGCAACAATAATTTTTGTCTTTCAAGAAGGGTAATTCTGTGTTAAGAAGTTGTCTTATTTAGGTATGTATATGTATAGAATTCTGTTTGTGCAAAATAAAAAAAAAAAAAATTTTATTTGTAATCACTTGTTTGAAGCTTAAGTCCTCCCTGAGACTTTCTTTAATTAAAAACAAGCTAACAAACAAACGCTTAGTAGGCTAAATTAATATTTTTCAATTACCCTACTATAGATAGAATTATTGGAGTAAAAACGTTTGAAAGCCAAATAAATGCTACCAATTATGTATAAATTCGAAGTATTGATTATTGGTTGATGTAGTGGTCATGTTCTTATATCTACACAACATTCACTATACTTATATATATATTAGGCAGTTTGTCAGTTCGTCAGCGGTACCAGACGGATAGTGTAACAGTAAAACTGATTTGATATTATTTTTGGATCTTAACCATTTCTCCACCAGAGATTTTTCTTTTTTCAACATCACTAACAAATAAAATAATTAAAAATGACCGAAAACAGCAACCTTGAGGTACTCCTAATAAAATAGCCGAGAGGCCGAAATCGAGCTGTGTGAGGTCAGGATAAGCGGATAAGAAGCAACAAAAGATATCCGGACTACCGCGAATATGATAAATCAGTGTTTGTAGCGTACCTAATCTGTAAAAGAGCAAATACCAAATTCTATCACAAGATCTAAGGGTAAAAGTAGATTTTTGTTTTTTTTTAAAATAGTAATGACCACCGAACTTACCGACTACTGTTAATCGGACCGGATGACCAATTGGCGGGGTTGTTGATATTTGACATTCATAGATGCCCGAATCCTTTCTTTGTGCATATCGAATACGTAATGTCCATTCTTCTGTGTGCGGTGAATGCATTGCCTCAAATCGTTGATCGGATGTGTACGTATATCGGCCAACGGTCAGTAAATGGATGTCTCTATGTCGTACCCACGATACCTAAAATTAATTAAAAAAATTCCATTAATTCAATTTATTGAATTCCAAATATTCCAAATAATAATTATTATTGATAATTATTGAAAATATCTCACAATATCAAGAGAGCTCTGCATCAATGCTACATATGTACCTGTGTATAATAATGATTGGTATGGTAATTAGCATACATACATACATACATAACGATAATGGCGAAAATAATTTTAATTAATACTATCTGATACATCATGTAGGGGTAATCCGAGTAACACATCAAATATGCAAAGTGTAAATTGTGTTATGTTTTAATAACTATTTAGACTTATGAATAATTTAATTAAAATTGTTTATACATTAAAGCTATACCCTCGCTCTATATATGTATAAGATATATATATATATATACAACACCTACCTACCTACCTACAATCTTAGAAAGATATATTTACATATACGTGATGGTGTCTGAGACTGTATGTAAGTCTAAATATACTTCAATACTGGGTAAAAAGGGAGAGAATTTCGTACATACACCATCCATGTGAATATTCGTGTTGTTCCAGAAGATGACATGTTTTGTTGCCAGAAAATCTTAAGTAACTTCATTAACACTCTCCCTAATTTGATTATATTCAAATCCGATTACCCAAAAGGGGTTGCGCGCTATAATATAAATTGAAATGCGGTATTTTCTTCTATTCTACAGTGGCGGAAAAAAGTATTCGCCAAAGACATTCTTTAATATAAAATCTCATTATATTCGGAAACAATGAACATCCAATTGGGTTTTTAGACGGGATTTTGAAATTACACCGTTTCTAGAAAAATAAATCCAATTCCGTTTTTACACGATTTTATTCGAAATAGCACGGTTAAGAAAATAGTTTAATGTAAATCTTAAGGAAAAATATTTCCATTAATCGTAATTTTGTAGATATATTTAGCGCAGAAGGAACAGCAAACATTAGAGTGTTAACCTTCGTACCTGCCCTCCAGGGGGGGGGGGGGGATTAGAGTATCTTATGGAGAAATATAAAAATATTTTTTATTTAATTTGAAAAGTGGTGGAAGGGAAGTGGCGGATGCCCCTTACCAACTTTTATTCAGGAGTTTTTGGATTTAAATTTTCTATGGGGAAATGTTAAAAAAAAGAAACCTGCGAGAACTTCCAAAAATACACCCCTCTGAATTAAGAGTCGGTAAAAGGTCATAACCTACTTCCTCCATCACTTTTCAAAAAAAAAATTTTTTTTTAACATTTTGACAACTTTAAACCTCCCTGGAGGGCAAGAGAGGGGCGATATAAAAACTCTTAACAACATTTTTTATATTTTAGCTTATTTTTTAGGATTCAAGAATATGGAACCAATTCCCTATTTTTCTATGTACTCCAAGTCTTTTTTTATACGATTTTTGGTTCACTCTTTTTCTGGAACGTACATATCTACCATGTAAAGACAGAATTGAGTGTCCCTCTTTTATTTTTAATTTTATTTTTTATTATTGGAACATGAATAATTTTGAAAGTTTTATTTGATTATTTTCCGAATTTTTACATAATCTGAAAGTACAACATTTCAAGATTATTTTCTGTAAATTTTAACTTAATCCGATAAAAATTGACGAAGATATACCATTTTAATGTTATACAGAACAATGGTTCATAGCAGAATTAGCATAAAACGATCGGTCATTATATACAATAGGTTCTATGCCAACATATTTGATTCCTGTGATGTTTAATAATAAGATCCATCTATTATGAGTAATTTTTTTTCATTTTGACAATGGTAGGCCCAATAAATTGTAAACCTAACTTTAAACTTTAAATGCGTTTTTCTCAAAACTACCTTTTTTTTATCGGTGAGCAAGATATTTTGGGAACCACTGGACCGATTTAGTTAAATTTTTGCAAAAATCCAATAAACGATTTTTTTTAAATTTACAGGTAGACGTAACCCCTTAATACAAAAAAAAATCAATATTTAAAAATGCTTTTATTAGATAATAAGTGACCCTAACGATTTATTAATAAAAAGAAAGGGAAATGTTTGCCTAATTTTAGGCAATTAACTCAAATTGCTTAGGTCGAATACCCTTTTTTTAATGATGGTTATTGGCCTCGAGAAAATGCTTTTATTAATATTGATACACGAATATAATGAGGTTTTATATAATAAAGAAAGTCTTTTCCGAATACTTTTTTCCGTCACTGTATATTGTAGGTACTAGTAATAGTTGCTGTCATACATACTAGTAAAATACAGAGAATAGACAGAAATAGACATAAATTACGAATCTTAACCCATAAACAAACAAAAAAAAAAAAAATAAAAAAGCCAAAAAAAATACTTAAAGCAATTATGAAGATCGTAAATTTATTTTTTTTCTATTTTAATTTCCAATACTGGCATACTCTGAACAATGTTTATGTGTACGTGTTGTATATTTGTTTTCTGGGTTGACTTTTAAAAAGAAAAAAAAACAGAAAAAAACAAAAAAAAAAACAAAAAACCGTACATGCTAAATGTCAATAAAGAATTTCCACAAAGCTTTTCCCGTAGACATTGAAAAGCTTTTGACAGTTATTTATTGCGCTTTGCTTTTATGTTTATGGATTCTGGTTGGTAATAAAAAAAAAATCCTTTTTTCTTCCTTCCAGACAACCATTAAATTGTGCAATGAATCAGCAGTCTCGGAAATCTCTAAATTTACTGGTTGTGTTAATGTAAAATTTTAAATTTTTCCCCCCCCATACACAGTTTTCGATGTTTGGCGCATTTATCTTCGACTTTATGTGTGCGAAGAATTTTTCGATTAGGAATAACCCATTAACGAATGACCCCCAATTTTTTCGTTCCATTTTGACGACTTAGGGTATTTATATTGACGTGGTTTTTTGTTAAGCTATTTAAGAAGGTTTTCTGATTTTCAACTTTCCCAATTTTGAAGAGCCATTTCCGTGCAATTTTTCCGGCTTTTAAAACTTCCTGATCTTCGACCCGCTAATTACCCCTCAAGGCATTATATGTAATATGAATCCCAAATTATTTTTGAGTACTCCTATCTTTTCTACCTATCTATGATAACTAATTCTCAATTCCTCTTACCTCTAGCTCTAGCTAGATTTGCTCTATTCGTGGGTATTATTCTACCCTATAGTCGTAAATGGGTTAATGAAAAACTATACGGAATATTGTTGATGCTCAGACAAAGGTCAAGTAAGATTAATCACAATAATAATTCATAACCGTTGGAAGTGACTGGAGTTAGTTTTCTGTAAGTCATAGTCTTGCAATTCATAATGTTTCTAAGTAAGTCATAATCGTCAGATTTAGACATGATGTTTTTGGAATTAGTTTTCTATAGAAAATTCTATCCATATCGATGGACGGTTAGCCAAATATTTGTTTTCTGATAGATATTCGAAGTAGTTAACTGGGAAAAAAAACTTCTCTGAACAATGGTCTAGTAGATTAGGAGATATGATTTTTTAAGGAACTTTCATCAAAAATTTAAGAAAAAATGGAGAAAATCTGAATTTTTTTTTTTTCGAATTTCATAAATTTGAAGCTGACATTGATTCATTGATTCTAACGTTTTTAATTGATTTGTGAAGATTTCAAGTGATTTCTATAGATTTTCACAGTATTTCCACACATTTACTATGGAACTCCTGAAAACGTCTTAAATTCCTATCGAAAAATTAAATTTCATTTTGAAACATTTTAAATAAATACTTAACAACAATATAGACCTTACATCTATAGATTGTTGTCCTCGTACAAGCATCAGCTTTAATTTGCATGTAATTTTGAGGCTAAATTCCAATCCCCCGATTTTTAAAAAATCTTTTACTGATGTGGTGTTTTTGAGATTTTTGGCTGATTTTTAGAAAAAAAAGTTCTCCGAACAATGGTCCAGTAGTTTAGGAGATTTTTTAGAAACTTTAATCGAAAATCTAAGGGATGTGTAAGGGAAAATGGGTAAAATGTGAACAAAAAATTTTTTTTTCCAAATTCCATAAATTTGAAGTTAAAATTTGTGATTTCAACATTTTTAATTGATTTCTGGACATTTCAAGTGATTTGAATAGAATTTGATATGCATCTCCATGTATTTTAATAAAAACAGCTTAAATTCCGATCAAAAAATTAAAAATTAAATTTTTAAAAATTCCAAATAAATACTAATCGACAAATCACCAGATAGACCTAGTATTGTAGCATTAACCTCTCTTCAGTGTTCAGTGATATTTAAATTTAATCAAATTTACCAGACATACATTTTAGAATAAAAAAATTAAAAAATTTTAAAAAATCCAAAAATTTAAAATTCGTCCCTGAAGAGATTAAAATAAAACCAAAATGGTTGCCAATGTTTTTCAAACTAGACGCAATAAATTTTTTATGTATAAGAAATAAGTCATCAGGTCTACAAATTATTTATTAGCAAAGGACCCACCAAAAATAGAAAATTATATTTTCAACAATCCCTCACCTCATCCCCGATTCTCGATTATTCATTGTTCATATTTTATTATTTACTTCAAATAAATTTTATTTATATTTTACAGAGTCTTCTACATAATAAGCTTTGTATGTATATGTAATATTATTGGACAATGTTTCCCATATTATATGCACCGCATTTTATGGATTTTCGATCATTGTTTTTTTTTTTTTTATTTTTTTTTCACCAGCCCCAATGATTTGTATTATTTTTGTTCGCAATATTAATATTAATGCCTCCTCGTATATATATAGGAAAGTAACATTAATCATCGAAAAATATTTTTATGAATTTTTTCATAATTTATCATATGGTATCGCTTTAGTCAGCGCTATTCAGCATTCAGCATGATTTATATGTGATTTATTTGCCAACTTCTTCAATGGTGAGTATGAATAGCATTTTCGTTATTTTGTATCCAGTCATGATCACTTTATTTACATCACATCATGGTAAATATGGCAAGGTCTTATATGGTAATATTTGATGTTTGGATCACAAGAAACATACAGAAAAAAAAAAACAAAAAAAAAAAAACAAAAATATTAGTGTTTCGGTATGGTAATTTTATTAAACCTTTGTGAACAATGAACGAAATTTTGGTGTGTGCGTGCGTAAATTTATTGCGGAAATTCCTATTCACATTTGCTTACCATTTTCCGGGCTATACACTAAACAATTAGATATGGATGTTTTCCACATATCAAATATATATGTTTCACGCCATCATATAGGTATGTGCGATAAGAAATTTATTCGAGTATATATACATATGTATGTGTATATATATATATATATACAGGGTGTCCCACGAATATTTTCGCATTGATACGATTTTTTATTCTTTTCCGGTATGTTTGCGTTCAATGTTTACAATAGGAAATAGTTTTACCCTAGAATGGCCTATTTTAAAAAAAAAAAAGTTTTTTATTTTATCTCAAAAATTACAGATTTTATGGCCCTTTTTCATTAATTTTGCAGAGATTCAGAAGAATGATGACCTTGAAGGCTGTTAACAAGATAACTAAAACAACAATGTTTTAAGTTTTACTTTTTTTTAAATTTCGATTTTTTAGTTTTATTATTTCTCAGAGCTTAATTGAGAAATCTTAATGAATTTTTGAGCTTTCACGTCCGTATAGCCTATTTCATGTATCCATAATGGTTCCGAAGATATTAGTAAATACTGTCGGAAAATATTCGTGAGACACCCTGTATGTATAAATTTTTTATTTTTTTTTCGTCGATTATTTATTACCGCCTAAATAGCACATTATTGTCGCGGAAAATTCAAATTTATATTCATAAATTTATTTATTGCCCAACGTATTTTTTTAAAAAAAACGTACATACATTTTCATGCAAATGGTTTTTTATTTGTGTTTTTGACTTAAAAAGAAAAAAACATTACATTCGAGATAGAAAAATATAAAAATGTCACATCCACTTCTGGTATAAACACGAGGGTCACATTAACATTACATTTCAAACTACCCAAATTAATATATATTATGTTGAACTTTAAAAAAACATGAGTGGGTGTGTGTGTGTGTGTGAATGGCTTTAAGAAGAAGTTGTACTTATATCATCTTTAAACGATTTAAAAAAATTTATTTATAGAAATTAACTTAACATCAGCCAAAGTATACCATCAGATTTTCGGCTAAAGAAGGTGGACAATTGATTTGTTGCCAATAAATTAAGACTTAAACTATAAGCCCAATGTAACGCACCGTTCCATTTATCACCGTTCCGTTTCGTTCAAATTTAGCATCAAGTAACATATCGCAATGACATCGTTCCGTTCCGACAATCAAAGAAGTGCCAAAATCAATAAAACCAAAAGAAAATGGAAAAACAGTGTGTTTGTAAATGATTTAAAAACGTTTATTTTTACTGATTATCGTGTCAGTGCACAGTTTTGACAGCCAAATTGAGGTTATGTGTTCCGTTCCATTCCGTTCAATTTTAATTTATTACCAACTCTCGACGTACCGTTCCTATCATTGTGACTGACATACCTAAAGCCAATGCACTTTTGCATGCTATGCTGACATTTTTCAATAATTATAAACGGGACGGAACGTATACGTCGCATTGTGTCTATAGCTTTAGGCTTAAAATAAGTGCTAAAGGGAGATTTAATTATTTGCTCGAAAAATATTTGGATTATGGAAAAAATTAATATAATAAAAATGATAGAAAACAAAAAAGTAAGATTTTATTCGCAGAGCAAAAAGTTCCACGACCCACCGTTATGGCGCTGTGATCAATTTTGTTTTTTTTCACTTGTGGACACCTAGAATTTGAAGGTCTTTCGTTACCCCATCTAACCACCTTACACGAGGTCTGCCTCTCGCTCTTGTATGTTCGGGTCTATTAAAAGTTCGCTTTTCTCTCCTTTCTCCGTCCATTCGAATAAGGTGTTAGGCCCACCTTATCCGTTGTGCTTAAACGAATCTAACTACATCCTCATTTCCTATGAGATTGTTTAATTCTTCGTTTGTCCTGGAGTATAAATACTCCATTTTCTAGAATCTAGACTCTCATTTAATATATCTCTAAGAGCTTTCCTTTCAAATAATCGGTGTTTTTCCTTTTCACTGTCATATGTCCTTTAAAACGTTTATTTTCACTAATTATTATTTCCAATCGAACAAAACGTATGACAGCTAAATTGAGGTTATGTGTTTTTCCTCATCATTGTCATTATGTCATTTTTAGGATTTTTTAATTTTTATTCGATTCAATTTACCTAATATTATGTATAATTGTGAGACAATTATTTACTTTTTTAATGGTTCCAATTATTGCTGGTATTCAATATTGTTGTACGGAACGCTCATTTAAAATCAATACGAAACCCCATAATTTCCTATATATTATTACAACAACAACAACAACAACAACAAAAAAGGGGGGTCATCAATTTGACGGCATTTAACCTTTAAGATGTGTTCCGAGAAACTACTGCAAAACAACAACAACAATAAACACAAGGCATCATTGGACACTCTATATCGCATCACATCAAACTGTCAAACTTTTTTTTTGTATGTACATTACATTACATAATAATGTAAGGTGGGTGGGTGGTTGAAGTATTGTATATTGTATATGGAAGGGAATTGATGGTTGTTTTTAATCTCAACACAACAGAAAATATCTTTTTGCAAAATTAATTTAAATTATTCAGAACTTCAATATATATAACAAAATAAAAATGATCGGCTTATTCAACCCATCTATCTATTCTATCAGTCAGTCTAAGTTAATAAAAATTTGCGCACAGCCTTTTTCGTATATATAGATATATATATATATCTATATACTGTAACAAGCAAGCTTAAATTGATTACTCTTCTCAAGTTATATAGACTGCTAAAATACAATATGACACAAAGTTCTCCGCATCCATATGGAACATAAAAAATTAAAGCAATTTTTCCATTTTTATTTTATGCAAAAAATACCGCTGTCAAAAAACCACCCAAATATATATACCAAAAAAAAAAAAAAGAAAAAAAAAGAAAAGTCTCGGAAAATTACACAACAGCAATATACTCTGAAATTTAATGTATTAAAGGTATGTATGTATACTACGCTATATATATGTATATGAAACACAATAAAAAGCCCTTTAGAACTTGATGTAGAAATATTAAATTGAGCTTTAACATTTATCCCCACCTTCACATTCCATCCCCCTCACATATAGTTGATATAGGTACTTTGTTTTGTTGACAATTCTGACAATGAAACCTTTAAAATAAACTGAAAAGAAATTCACAAAATGGTTTAGCTCTAACCCCCCCCCCATGTCCCATACATATATATGTATATTTCTATTCCTAGAAAGAAAAAAAAAAAGAAAAGAAAAACTTCAGTCAAAGAAAATTATAATGAAACCTTACATACGGAATAATTAAAAACGTATTTTTCTCATATGGAAAATCAAATTTATCAAAAGAAAACCATCGCAGACAGTCAAGCATAATAATATTTGTGCCATCCCTACATTCCATACTTAATGTTATACAATTGTCAAAGTAAGTAGGTACCTACTATGTATATATACATAACTCTTAAACACATAGCTTTTATGTTGTTATATTCACATAAATAATTCTAAAATCGATTGTCAATATACAACGTACCTTATCTATGTATGTATGTATATATGTACTTACATATACTAATATGTGGGGCATGGCGCGCCGGGTATAGATATTTTATCTACCCTTGCACCTACTACATATACCTCTCTATATTATATATATAGTCAGTTTATCGAATTCTTATCTCATACATCACAACTCTGAGATATATAGATATACAGGTAGCTCTCGTATAATGCGGAGTTTAAATGGCGGTTTCATACGATGAAAGTTTTTCGCGAAAAACGTTAGCAAAGTGACGTAATTCATGTGAACGAACAATAAACGTTTTGCGCTGCTTTCGCGACATTTCTTTCGACGTGTGAACATCGGTTTTTTGACTTTCGTCCGAAACTTTTTTACGAAACTGTGAATTTTGGTTTTGCGAAAGCATTTTTGCGATATTTTTTGACAGTCTTTACATATAAACAAAGGTCCCACATGTGTGTAAATATAAAATTTTTTGTGGCGATATTTATTTCGTTTATCGCGAAAGAAAACGTTCATCGTGTAAAACGGTCATTAGGTTCTACGAAAAAAAAAATTAAAAAAAAAACTCAACTGTCAAGTTTCAGTTGTATTTAAATGGTTTTTAGTGAAGTTTCAGTGGAGTTTGAATGGTTTTCAATTAATTTGACCAAAATTGCCAATGCAGCCCATAAAAACTTGATACCTACTTGAGCTTCGTATAAAATATGTCATTCTAGTTTAAAGAGTACCCAGCAAACCATAGTAGTACGTCTACAGCACTGCCATGTTAGTATGCACTACAATCAGGTAACTGGATATTTTCTGCTATTTGAGTCATGGTTTTGCTCAAACAAATGTCCACCCATTTTCGCTGGACTGAATCACTAAACTGATATTTCAGTTCCATGTCAGAGGTCATTGTTTTGAGCGCAGTGCTATTTCACTCCTAATTGTCGGTTAAATATCACTCCAAATGGCAACTTCATTTATTTTAACTATTTTGAACAGCATAATAGCAGTGGTATAGAAGTGCATCGATCACACTTAACTGAAAATTTGTCACTCTACTGTTTTTGTGGTTTGCTGGGATATTTTAAGCGAAAAAATCAATATTTGGAAATTATATGAAACTGCAACCGCTTTATGTGAAACTGCATCCGCGTTATATGAAACTGCAACCGTGTTATATGAAACTGCAACCGTGTTATATGAAACTGCAACCGCGTTATATGAAACTCCAACTGTGTTATATGAAACTACAACTGTGCTTTATGAAAGTGCAACCGCGTTATATGAAACTGTAACCGCGTTGTACAAGGAATGTCCGAAATTGAAAAAAACGCGTTATACGAGGGTTACCTGTATCGATATATGTACATATATATACGAAATATATCGCAGCGCCAGAAAAGCAAATAAAAAGAAAAAAATATGTAGGTGTAGGTATATATGTAGGTAGGTAGGTATTATATGAAAACCTATTTGTGGAAAATTCAAGATTTTCGCGTGTAAGCTATCGCACTGTAATAAATCACGTGTAAATGTATCTATCCCGGTTGACTTAAAATGTCTGTATCGTTGAAAATTTTCATTTTAGATTTTACATGTTTTTGCATGCACACACAACATGTTTCTATGCCAGTCATTTGTAATTTTGAATCTAGCTCGGTTTTGAAAAATGTGTAGACACCACCCCTACACACATATATATATGTAGAGTAGAGATAGACAGAGATTTAATGTGATATTTTGTGGTATATGTAGTAAAATCCATGGTTTAAACTTTTTTGTTCCTTTAGAGTAGGAGAATTTTACCGTTTCAAATCACAAATTTATCTCTAATATCAATTTTCTTATAAACCACTGCCAGCATTTGTGCCGATTATTCTTGGACTAGGTAACGCAACAACAACGTATGACGCAAAAACAATGATATTGCGATTGACAAACTCTACTAAACAAATATTGTGCCATTGTTTGAATATAATTTTACTTGACCAATGAGTGTGCAAATAAAATAAGAAAATGACATGACGTTATGGATGTTATGTTTTGTAGAGATATCGTAGAGAAGTTTCTCTTTTGGAATTTATTTTTAATTGGATTCCTAAAGGTTGCGTCCAATAGGAGAGAACTTATAAATTCAAAGTGATCGAAAGTGGTGAAAGCTTATGTAACAATGATAATAAGTACCTTCCTACCTGAGCTAGACCTCGATAAACTAGACATTTCAAACATTTAGCTTTTAAAACTGTTTAAGGAATCGTTTTGGCTTGACTATCGTTAAAGAAAAACTTTACATGGTCAGTTTGGAAACCATGAATAAAAATTTGACAAATAATAGCGCAAAATTATGCATCCTTCAGAAAAAGATAGTGTAAGACATTTCTTATAGTCTGACCAATTGCCTTTCTTATGAGCTTAAGAAGAGGGAAATTGGTTGACTTTTGCAGAAGTTATAGGAAGTAAATCAGTAACATCATTGCAATTTCAATGACCGAATATTTTCAAATTGCTAAAACCTAGGCAACGGTACATTTCCGGACATTGGTCTTGCAGTCAAATCTCTTTTAGGTTTTCCCTTCAGAGCTTCAAGAGTTCAAAGGGATAAAAAATAAGAATTAAATTAAATATGTTCAGGTTTTGCTCTCCTAGTGTCTCCATTTTCTTGACGTAGGCTATTTTAAAAAATAGTCCCATGATAATGGGACCAATAATTCTCACGAGTCTCCATTGCTTTGTGCATTATTAAAGGTAACTGCTGCGCAATGTTCCATAATTATTAGAAAATTAGAAAATAGTTTGAGTCCCGGAGAATCTCGGTCTAGGGGAATTTTTTTTTTATAATAATATTATCCCCCCTCTATATGCCCACATAGGTTTGCACTATACTAAAATAGATGTAAAATAGCCTGTACATACACTGGGCATCAAGAGTATTTGTTAAAATGTCCATAAAAAATAATGTTAATTTGTACGAATAATCTTGATGCGCAGTGTACACTGTGTACATACATACATTACATATACATATCTCACTTATTCTGCCATATGAATTAAGCTCGAATTCCACGAGTAGACTGGAGCTTATGATTATTCACTAAAATTTGTTGTAACTATATTTTACGGGAGACTTGGCTACGTCACACTTCGGACAAAGAATAGTTATATCGCCGGCACTGGATTTTTTTGTATATATTTATATGATTGGTTCAAAAAAAGGCCTGCATCTCGTGAAATTCTAGCTTATTAGTATTCTACAGGATTTTTGGAATATTTTTAATGAATTTCTCCATGTCATTTTGAGAATAATGAGATTTTCAGAGTAAGTCTTTTTGCACCCGGTTTTAATACTCCATTTGCATACCTATAGTAGCTACCGATTCAATTTCTAAGGATTTGTCCAGTTTTATAATGAATTGTTTACTTTTTCAATATTGAACAAATATTTTTTTTTCGTAAAATTTTCATACGTAGCTGGTACTTTCAATACATAACACATCACCATACAATCGAAATTCATATTGTCTATATTCAAATGGAATAATTTCCAATTCAATGAATATTTTTCCACGTACGTATAACTGACGATGTATGGAAAAGCAATATAACTAAATATACATAAAGTAATGCTGCATATAATACTATGTCGATGCATATTTGAATAAGAATGTCGATTTTGTTTCTACACCACATACATATCTATCGCGATGCAACATTTTGAAATTGTTATCCATCATTCCTTTTTGTCGAAAATACCACTAACAACAACAACAACAACAACAACAACAAAAAAGCAGATTCTGCACAAATCGTTTTTGATATTAAACGAGAAAATTGAATGATTGTGAAAATATATTTTTCTTATATCGATTTATTGTTATTTATGCATATATTGTGAAGGAAAAATTATTTATTGCTTGCCAATTGACGCTTAGGAAAATAGTAAATGCAGAAATTTTACACGTCTTCAATTTAAATGGTTTCAAATAAAAATGTTATAAACCGAAAATCGCTTACTATATAAGTGCAGGTAGATGTACATAGGTTAGGTATGTATGTATGTAGATACATTTTATTACCGAGTAATATAAAAACAACATAGAAAATATATATATTTCTTTATACGAACACAGTTTCCGTGCCTTGGAATGGATCATGGTTCTGAATTTATGTTGTGCTGGATTTTTCAACGGGATTCTTCAAATGTTATGAGCAATTCTTGTAGGATATTTTGTTTTTTTTTTTATTAAACAAAATATATTTGAAAACAAATTTTTGAGACGAAGAGTAGGTGTTTCCCATAACCAGGGTTGTTAAAGTAACAATTTTTTTCGAATTTGTTACATTTGTTACCAAAACTGGTAACAAATGTAAAAAATGTAAAAAATGTAAAAAATGTAAAAAATATAACAAATGTAACAAATGTAGCAAATGTAACAAATGTACCAAACTAATACAATTCCTTCCAACTGAGTTTGACAGATACATGAAATAAATCCATCACATATTCAGAATTATTCCGAAATATTTCAGCGTAACGAATTGGCCACAACCATTGGGTTAAAAAATAGTGACCATAATTTTGGTAACAAATGGATGTAGCAAATGTAACATTGATTTTCATCGTGTAATATTTACATTTGTTACCAGCAACAAATTAGGTATTTTATCGAGCATTTGTTACTCTATCAACCCTGCCCGCAACAATAATATAAATAAGTAATAAAAAAAAATCCTTAGAAAAATAACAAAACAATAAAAAAAAATTATCTTACCGTACGATTTCCTAAATTCTTAACTTTGCAAACAAGATGAACAGTTTTTCCAACCAAACCAGTAATGTTTGCTTGAACGGATGTATCAAAATATGGTCCAGTTCCAGGTGTTGGATATTCTTGCAAAAAATCGGTTAGAAATCGTCTTGAACTACCAACAGAAGAACCTGTAAGATAAAAATGACTATTTTCAAAAAAAAAAAAACGAAAATTTTCATCTAAATAACACAAAAAATGACAACAAAATTGACCTTTTCAAGATGAACAAAAAAAAATAAAAAATTCCACAACAAAAATTTACATTTTAATAAGACTTCCTAGATCTACTATATTATATTTTCATAAAGAAATTCCAACTATAAGAGTAAATGTCGCCTTTCAAAATATGTCAATAATTCAAAAGTAACGCTGCACACGCCCCGCTTATCCATAAAGGATCCACTGTATGAGAGTATGATTGCCTAGCCTAAACAGAGACGTAGTTGTGTTGTAGAATTTAATCAAATGTTTTGTCAAATGTCTGCTCAAGTTGTTCACTGGTTGTTTAAATATAAAATGAGATGAGGAATATTATCATTTCCTATTTATATTTACACTTACATATATACTATTAGGGTGGATTTTTTTTTTGTATGGAGATTTTTGGATTTGTGATTTGCCAATGCCGTGGGGGGCGAAAAACGTATGTTATTGCCTAAAAACTCTTAAGTTTAAAAAAACTATATTTAATAGTCCCGCGACCCGTTCAAAGGTCAAAATTTGATAGTTTCTTAAGTTTTTGACATGTAACTCTTCAACGAATAATTTTATTAGAATTTGATGTATGACAAAGTTATAGGTTATTAAATTACCTTTAAAATGATCATGTTTATGCTTTGTTTATATTATAATTATTTAGTTCAACTAACTAAGTAACTTTATCAATATATAAAAAATAAAAATTCTTGATTCACAATAAACAAATGAACAAAAATAATAATAAAAATTTTCACTAAAATAAGTATAACTTTGTTATACATTAAATTATTCGTTAAAGGTTATAGGTCAAAAACTGAAAAACCTACTAAATTTTGACCTTCAAACGGGTCGCGGTACCATTAAATATAATTTTGTTTTACCACAAAATTTTAAACGTAAGATTTTTAGGCAATAACACAAGTTTTCAGGCCCACAGAGCTTTGACAAATCTAAGTTTTTAAAAAAAAATGATCCACCCTAATATACAGCAACACACACACATACGCACACGCACACGTAAGATTTTTAGGTAATAAAACAAGTTTTCAGGCCCCCAGGGCTTTGACAAATCTAAGTTTTTTTTAAAAAATGATCCACCCTAATATACATCAACACATACACACATACACGCACACATACATAGATGTACACAGTTTATTTTCGAACATCCTTGATATTTTCTTCCAAAAATATTTTCCTGTTTTCTTGATAATCAAAATTTAATGTATTCCTTTTGACAGGAAAGAGAAAAACGGGCTAAAGGAACAACAAAGAGAGAAAAATTTGAAAAAAAAAAAAAAATGAAAAATCTTAAATGAATTTTTCACTTAACTCCTCTGGTTCCATTTTTTTTTTTCTCAAAGATATATGAAGTTTGGTAAAATATCCTATACAGCAAGGACTTTATATACATTATTATGTATATATATATATATACGCGACATTATATATATGTATATATCTATATGTGTGTGCGGGGGTAGATTATATGTACCCTATGAGTATACGTTATGATGTATTGAAACATTATTATTTTCATTTTTACCATCAATCAGAACGTATAATGTTGTGGCAACCCCCAAAAGGATATTCCAGATATTAGAATATATTTATTATTTTTCATATTTCAGTATATATGCAGTGATTTGTTGTTTTCTCTATGTATATATATATATATATATATATATATGTATATGCGGCAAAATGCCATTATCATAATGGTCTGGTCATTTCAAAAGCCACCCGTTTTGGGAAATGACAAATATCATAACATGGAGATTTGTGGCTAAAAAATTACCGTCATTTTTTGGTAGGTTTTTGTATTTAGTGGTTGTTGGCCGTTTCGTAGGATGTGAAAGTGTCATTTTGTTGTTTTTAATCATTTAAATTGCGGTATGTGTGTGTGTGTTTTTTTTTTTTTAAATATATAAATATAGAACTAAATCCTACACTTAAATCTTTTTTTTTGTTGGTTTTTTGTTTTTTTTTCTTTTTTTTTTGTTTAGAGATGATATAGTTTTTATTTGCCTTTGGTATTATATCAATGTCATCATATTAGAGACGCTTCTAGAATACCATTTGGTTGGGATATAAATCAACGAGGAGATAAATTTGTTTAAAATATGACTGTCATAAAACATACCAATTGGATAGATAATCTCTGGTCATTTTATTTGTAGGTAGGTTCGTTTTCTGCTTCTAATTTCAAGGTGAACATTTTTTTTTATCCATAATTACCTAGGCCTAGAGTTTACAGTCAAAATATGTTTTGAATCTTCCTAATATTATTATAAATTCTAATTATATTGATTTTAATGCGTCCGGCCATTGTGCATTGAGTTTATAAATATTATAGGAAGGCTTTATACAGGGTGTCCTTTCAGGACGTGTTCCGGCAATCAATTTTAGCCAAAAAAATTTGTACAGCAGGGAAGATGGAATGATTTTAAGTTTTAGCGACATTTGTGCGTATAACTTTCATAATAACTACACTGCAATCTCGATTTACGTCGTTAATTGGTTCCACAGACACAAATCGAAACTGCGCAAAGCGAAATAATCGAAACGACGCAAATCGAGGTCTTAGTGTATTAATAATTGCCAAAATATACGAAATAATGAAAAAATTAATTAGGACATTTTTAACCGCAATAAAATTCTCTTTCAAATTGTTTAAGAAAAAAATTAGGTTAATTATGGAAAATTTGGAGAAATAGAACTTTTTCTTTTAGATTTCGTAAATTTTTTTCCATTTTTAAAGTTTATCGTAATTTTTTTCAAACAGTATGCCATTAATGTAGAATTATTGAACAGACAATAAGAGGAGGGGGGGAAATTCATCTTTAAATTAAACCTAGCTCTTTTATGGAAGTTACATGCACAAATGTAATTGAATGTATTTAAAAATTAAAACTTAAAATCATTCCTAAGTACTTCTTAACGGACAATTTTGGACAATTTTTTGCTTAAATTAATCGCAGGAACACGGCCCACAAAGGCTTTCCCTTTTCTGTCGTACCACCCTGTATATAAAAAAAATCACTGGAAATAAATGAAAATGTTCACAAATGGACTTAAAACGTTAATAATATTAATATAAAAATCAAATTTAAACAATTCGGGAGGGCGGGGGTGTGGGCTGGGTAAATAAATTGTTCAGATTTCCTTTAAAAAAAAATCATATCTCCTAAACTACTGGACCATTGTTCGGGGAACTTTTTTCCCTCAGTTAGCTGCTTCGAATATCTATCAGAAAAAAAAATATTTTTGGCTGACCGTCCATCATGATTGAGGCATTTCCATAGAAAACCGTTTCAGAAAGCTATGACCAATGCAATGAAAACGTATACTCATACCGGGTATAGTATAACCTGCGTAGCCAATTATTTTATCCTTAGGTTATATATACCCGATAATTCCTAGCAGGTGCAATCATAATTTATTCATAAACTAAATAATAAATAAATGTTATATGTTCATAAACATAAGCTTTCCTATCTTTTAAAGTACAGGAAGTATTATCCCATCGAAGACTTTATATATGGAAATATTACACTTTTGTATAATTTATTAGTTTCCTTAAGATAGTATAATAGTAAATGCATTTTCTAGAAACATATTAATATTTAAGAAGATACTATTTATGTACACATATACATACATATGTAAGTTAGTAGTAGTAGTACCGTTAAACAATTTACAATTTAATTATATGTAGGTACATTCTATCGAAATATACTTATGCGCATACTTAATAAAAAGTTTTTAATAATATAAAGTTTATGAAATATCCAGTAAGTATATGTAAAGTACCTAAGCATACTCGTAGGTATAGAGAAATATACTTAAAATAGTTATGCAAATATATTTCGTGTTTTACATAGAAAAAATAAAGTTAAAAAATTGTTTAATGTGAAATTTAATTAATTCATATTTAAGATGAGATATTTTTAGTCCAATTTGTTATTATTAGAGTCCGGATGTTGAGACAATCGTCTCTATTTTTTTTTTTGGGTTGTATATTCTAATTGAATTCTGAGTACTATACAAACTTATTTCAAATTATACTTAATTGAAAAATGATGTGTCTTTTTTTTGTGTGTGTCGATTTTGTCTATTTTTTTGACTAAAATGACTATTTCGTCTATTTCACTGTCAATTTTTAAATTTTTTGTCCTTTTTGTATGTCTATTTTACATTTTTTTTGACTAAAACGTATATTTCCTCTATTTTACTGTCAATTTTTAAATTTTTTGTCCTTTTTGACTAAAATGACTATTTCGTCTATTTTACTGTCAATTTTTAAATTTTTTTATCTAAATTTTTGTTTTGTTACATAAAAATGTATACTGAATGTTTTTTTATTAAAAAATGTCCTTTTTTGGTGCCTATTTTTAACTAAAATGTCTATTTTTCATTTTTTTCTTGTTTTTTTTTAAGTGCCTTTTTTTCATTTTTTTAGTGTCTATCATAAACATCCGGGCTCTAGTTATTATTTTAGAAAATTTTGCATTTTAAGGGTTAACAGTACTTTATCAATGTTGAGGCCATTTTATATAATAAAATGGCTTCGTATCTCCTGAATATTTGATTATATGTAGACATTTTGACAAATATCCTCATTTCATACAACAAAATCGAATTATTATTGGCGATAGTCGAAGAATTATGTTCACATGTCGAAAGTAATATCGCGAAAAATAAAAATATCGCCAAAGCAGCGAAACGTTTTGTTTTTCGCGAAACATTTTTCTGTTCACATATATTTCGCCAGTTTGACAAACTTTTTGCGCGAAAAACTATCATCATGTGAAACGGGCCATAAGTAGAAGTCACTTTTTCTTCATCAATGTTCACTATTAACTCTTATGGTGCTGGACAAACGAAACGTTTTGTAGTGTCGATCACACTTAAACACAGAGCTAATCTATCGACTATGTATGAACTGAGCAATTGGTGCAAATTTTAAACACTTGTATGAATTAAAGCCCGTCTAGTGGCGGTCTGGGGAGTTAGAGGGTTAATCAGTCAACTTCATTAAAATATTTAGAAAAAATTATTATAATTAGTAAATTAAATGTAAAATGGCCTCCTGAGTATTATATTTCTTACAAAGTTTCACGAAACGCCATCATCCGCATACGAGCAAAAACAGTCAAAAAACATACTTGAAGTGTTAACGATGGTATTTTCCATATATTTTGACCCTATTAGGTCCTTTGAATAAAATAAGAACTTTTTTGTGTTACTATTTTTTTTGACAGTCCGATGGCTTACATACAATAACCGCCAACTCATTTTTATGAACTTTTCAGGAGACAGTAAAAGCTTGTTTCGTATAGCTTATTGAGTTAGCGGATGGTCAAACATTACAAAAAAACGAAATTTTTAAAACAAACTTTTTGCGATAATTTTACCATAGATGCAGGGTTGGATAAACATCAATTTAAAGCAATTAAAAAAAAATCGGTAAAAATTAGTTAGCGAGTATTGTATGTAAGCCATCGATATATTAAAAAGAAATGCTGAAATAGGTGAATTTGACAAATTTTCCATACTAACCATCGCCAGACACATACAAATCTATACATGAACACTTAAAATCTCTAGCTCATTGCATTTTTGAGTTATCGTTTTTATTGAACGAGCAATATCGTGACAAAAACTTTTTACATTGAAAAGTTCATTAAGAAAACGCCCAAAAACCATGAATATGAAATTTTTAAAATTGTTCCAAGCAATGAAAATTTCTACTATACAGACATATGTACAATTGTACGTAAATGTTTAGGTGGAAGTAAAAAAAAAAAAAAAACTCCAATTCTATAACTGCAACGAAAAGAAACATATTTAAGTACATATGTATGTATATTATTATTTCAACTTGCTTTGCGTGCTCCCTGTACCTTACATACATATGTGTATGTACGGATGGTTTATGAATAATTTAAAAATACGAAAAAAAAAAAAAACTTTTCCAATTTTTTAGCTTCTCCAAGTTGCAAAGTGCTTCTACAACTTTTCACTTTTAAATAATTACAATTATATTCTCTATACATTAGGATCAGTGCGGAAGTTTAACAATAATTTCTTATCGTTCAACTTTTCGAAACTTCTTTTCTTAATTATATATATATACTTATATACCATACATACATATATATATAAACATATGCGGTTTTTCTTAAAGGTTAATGTGCCCTAAAAGCATATTGATTAATATATTTACATTAAATGTATCAAAAATATGACTAACGCATGGAAACAAAATATCTTAATGAATCCGACATTTGACGGCATTGAATTTCATGCATTAAACTTTTATGTTATCTATGAGAGAGTGTAGGTGTGTGTGTATATCTTTAAGTAAATTTTAAGGAGATAATTTTCTTCATCTAGAATATATATACATATATACTTATATCTATGTATATTTATTTATTTTTTGGTTTTGGTTGGTAAATTTTAAGATTTAATCTTTTGACAGCTGTCAAAATAAGTCGTAAAATTTAAATTATATGCATATGTGAAGTTAATAAATATTCCATAAATGTGAAATGATATTTTCGGAAAATTTTTGACATTTATGTAAAGACTTTTAATTTTAATGAGCTCTCTTAGTCTTTGCACATGATTGAACACTATATATTTAAGTAAGATAAGAAATAATTTTCTTTGTAACTTTGGCACAGTTAAATTTATTATGTGATTTTTGAATTTGTTAGATGGAGTTTTTTTTTTAAGACCAGAACTTTATATTAGATATATGACAAACATCTTTCTTCTATTTAAATAAATATTTATCGGTTAACGTTTAGAATGAACAACAATAGTTTTACTATGTATATCAGGCACGAATTTTCATAATATGCAAAAGAATGAGTGCTTCCATAAAGACAAATTTTTGTTGTTAGTAGAATTGGTAATAACAACTACAGGAGAAAAAAAACACATTTCGTACCTCTAGAAGAACAACGACGCAACTGCATAGTTCATTTTTATTGAGTTATATACGGCAAACTTATTATAAATGATCATTCTATCCAATGGAACATATAGTATATTGACCTACATTTCTTATAGTTTTCTTCACTTACGTCATTGTTCTTCTAGAGATGCGTTTTGTTTATCTATCCAAGATAGAAATCTGTTACGCAATTTTCAAGGCAAATGTTAAATCTTCACTGTGATAGAATCCCGCACACAAGTATTTATAAACAAATATCTACGACGAATATTGAAAATATGGTGGCCGGATCGAATATCTTAATGAAGAACCTTCGAAACGAACGAACGGAACAAAACAGAGATTCACAGAGAATAAGAATTGTGAACACCGCAATATTCCCGGAACGATATTTCTACAGGAGCCTCGAACAGAGTCAAGTTTAGAAGGATCATTGAGACTCCACATTTCTGTAGGAGAATAGGACAGCAGTAAGTAAGTAAGAAACCTATCAAACGAGCACAAAATATCTATGGACTGGATATGCACCCATATGATAATGATTTAAAAAAAAAACATTTGAGTGCTTCTGTCATCTAAAATTATACGCTTCGTGCCTGATACATATGCACAATAGGATTGACCCTTGCAAAAGTAGCTCTGCAGAGTAGACACTTTTTAACTATTATATGCAAGATTTCGATGTTTTTATATTAAGCACCATTGAACACGCTACGCCACTGTATCTGTATGTACTTTTTTGTAACTGATTCTGGTTCTTTAAAAACTGGAATTGAAATGACTGTCCGATTTTAAACCGTTTTGAAAAATTGTTTTTTAAATAAAATTCAGTGAGAATACTACAGGGTTGTAGGAAGGATCAAATTCAAAAATTAATAATTTTATAGTACAGTTACATCCTGTAAGTAAAATCCTTTTCATTTATAAACTGAACTTTCGATCATTGGTTAACTGTTCTGCTCATTAAACTATAGAAGCATATAGAGCTTATAGAGAATTAATCACATATATAGCATTATCAGCATATTTCCTGTCATCCTCTGCTGATGTATCTGCTCGACGATAAAGAAAATCAAATAAAATTCGTCATTTAGTTTTCGTACGTTTGTCAGAATTCTTGATCAAAATACCAATAATAAATATTATGAATTAACTGTAGGTATAGTAGAGGTTATATAAAATTTCGACGCCTATCTTCGGTCTGGATAGCAAATATATTTCATAAATATGACAGGAAAAAAACATTTGAACCGCATTTGTCTATATAGAATAGATAGAGGTAAAACATACCTAATATGTAGGTACATATATATGAGAAAATTGTGCAAATCTTTGCTCAGCTTTTCCCATTTCTCATATATGTACGTATCTATTTGGTAGATTTTATTTTCTAACCATGTTATTTGTTTTGTGTTATCCTTTTTTTAGTCTCAGATACCTACTACTAAATATACTCGTAGCTGGTTGTCTAATGCCTTAACTTTCCTAAATATGTATGTATGTACCTGTATGTAGAAGGTAGATAGAGGTGGCATAATTAAGTATGTTTGAACGTAACATATAGAATAAGATTTCTGTTTCGAACATGTATAAACAACCGTAATAATACATTATATTTTCACACCATGTTTTTAAATAGTCCAATTAACGAGTTTTCCTCTTACGGGATATTTAGATATTATTCTATACATATATGTATGCTTATGCTTTTGGTTTTTGTGCCCCTTCTCAACAGACAAATAACCAGCAAGCTCTCTCTTTATCTATGGCATAAATGGAAATGAGATTGGCTTGGAGCTTGTTCATAATGTGTTAATTCTTGTCTTATCCGTAGATATTTGTACGATGTTTTTGGTTATATTTTTATTTATTTTTTTTTTTTTTTTTTGGGCTCATTATATGGATTTGCTGGAAAACAACCGGGGAGAGAGAGAGAGAGATGTTAAATTTATTAAATTCGCGCAGGTGCTTTTTAGTACCGTAACACGTTCTGGCACCGTAAACGTAAATTTTATTTAATTATATATAACACACAAAAAAAAAATATGAAAAGAAAAATTATATATATTGACGGTGTATCCTTGTGTAGGTGTACGACGTACCCACATATACTATTATACATGGTGCCTGAGAAAATTTTCTTTTTTCGATTCTGTTTTTTCATTAATTTTATTAGATTTTTGTTTCAAGTATGAATAAAGCTGCGTTGTGAGAATTAAACAATAAATTTTGTTCCTTTTCCTTTCCTTTTTTTTTTGTTTTTCCAGTTCACCAGGAATATTTACTATACGAAGAGTTTTCGGTTGAAATAAATTCATATATCATTCGATTTAGAAGAAGAACCAAAGACCATGAAAACAGAAGGTGAAAAAAACAAAAGAACAGAAGAACAGAAGAACAGAAGCACAGTAGAACAGAAGAATAGAAGAACAAAAGAATAGAAGAACAGAAGAAGAGAAGAACAGAAGCACAGTAGAACAGAAGATGAGAAGAACAGTAGAACAGAAGAAGAGTAAAACAGAAGAAGAGTAAAACAGAAGATGAGAAGAACAGTAGAACAGAAGAAGAGTAAAACAGAAGAAGAGTAGAACAGAAGAAGAGTAGAACAGAAGAAGAGTAGAACAGAAGAACAGTAGAACAGAAGAACAGTAGAACAGAAGAACAGTAGAACAGAAGAACAGTAGAACAGAAGAACAGAAGAACAGTAGAACAGTAGAACAGAAGAACAGTAGAACAGTAGAACAGAAGATGAGAAGAACAGTAGAACAGTAGAACAGAAGATGAGAAGAACAGTAGGACAGAAGATGAGAAGAACAGTAGAACAGTAGAACAGAAGAACAGAAGAACAGAAGAACAGAAGAACAGAAGAACAGAAGAACAGAAGAACAGAAGAACAGAAGAACAGAAGAAAAGAAGAACAGAAGAAGTGAAGAACAGAAGAACAGAAAAAAACCAAAAATAAGAATAAAAAAATCGAAGCAATGAAGCGGAGAAGTATAGAAGGTATGAAGCAAAGAACTATAGAAAAAGAAGCTAATAAGAAAAGAAGACTAGAAGGAAGCAAAGAAGCAAAGAAAACATTTTCTATGTATGATTGATGAATCGCATAATTATCATCACAACTCTATTAACATGAGCTTCGTTCACAATAAATGAGGAAAAAGGTTAAAAATTTGCATAATTTACGAAATAATCGAAACAAAACCAGAAATACACTTTATAGGACAATTGGCACAATCGCACGATTTGGAAGTTGGAGCACACACATCGTTTTACATACTAAACGGATTATCGATTTTGGCACTTATTGAATCAATTAAGTGATTGCGGAACCGTAATACTGCGGACATCATTTCATTTCCACATTTTTTCATATACACAGTGTGTGTTCTGTACATATTCCTTTCATAGTGACTATTTATAAGAGGATTTCATTTCAAGATAGAGCCAGTTAAGATTTTTTTTTTTTTCTTTTTTACTGAAACTAAATCGATTTACTAACCGATTTAGTTAAAATTACCTTTTCAATCTGGTAACCAGTTGCAAGTTGCAATTTGTTTAAACACAGATCTCAATGCACATAACTCATAATTTCGATATAGAACATGAAGTGAAAAAGTACTGGAATTGGACTCATCAATGCAATAAATCTATTTTGACATGTTGGAAAAAGAATTTCGTGATTTATAAAATGCACGTCTGTTTGAGTATTAAATCTTCGTTGACATTGTATATATGCAAGAGTAAATTTTTTTGTTTTTTAATACTCGTTCTCGTTGAGCGTGAAAATTGGTTTGACATGTTTTTTGATTAAAATATGGAAATTGCATAACGCACACAGGGGATATTTATGTAGGTTGTAGGAGTAGGTATAAGCTCTACTTCATATATGTAATGTGTCTCGAAATGTTGATGTTTAATAAAAATATAAAATTAATTTCGCTTCTACATTGTCTGTGGTTGCAGCATGTATGTAGAGTTGATGTTATATATGTACTGTACATATATATGGTATGGTATAGATATTTTGGTAATTTGTTAATTAAGTCACACAAAATTTTAAATTATTTTTGACCTACATGATGGTAGATTAACGAACAAAAACAAAATGAATTCCAAAAATAAGAAAAAGACAGGTAACTATAAATGAAACTACAAATTGGACGACTCAGTCTAGTGGACACATTTTTTCTTCTAAATCTTACCAGTACCTATTAACACGATATCTGAGGATTATGTACCTCGTTAGGGCTCGGATTTTTTTTTTTGATAAATACCTTTATGTATATTCTAAGTTGTAGGTATTTGCAAATGGAAATATTTATTTCGACGATTTTCAAAAAAGTTTATTTGGCATTTTGAGTATATTTTTTGTCTATTTGGTTTTTTTTTTAACTTTTATATACCCATTTTAGCATTTTTGGATTTTATAAAAAAACATTTTTTGCCTCAAAATAATTTGTTGATTATACTCTAAACTAAAATGATAGAAGTGAAAGTGAAAAAGTAAATTTTAGAGGAAAGTAGAGTTGAATAAAATTTTTAAAATTAAAGGAAAACCACAACTTAAGTAAATTGATTTTAAAAAAATGTTATTTATTGTTTTTTATTGTTTTTTCTAAATTTTAGTGAATTTTGAACCAAAAATTAACCCCTAAATAATTAAACTTTAAAAATGAATTTATTTAGTATAGGGTAATAGATATACACGTAAATTTAAAAAAATTCAAAAATTATCTTAATGGATTCTGGATTTTTGATTTTTTAAAAATGTTTAGTATTTTTTTATAGTTTTTTCTAGTTTTTAGTGGATTTTTAACCATATTTGGATTATCGTTTAAGGAGTTTTTTAAATTTTTAGATGATTAAAAATACGAGCCCTAATGACATAATTAAAAACAAAAAGAAAAATTAACCCCTAAATAATTAGACTTTAAAAATGTATTTATTCAATATAGGGTAATAGATATTCAAGTAAATTTAAAAATTACCTTAATGGATTCTGGATTTTTGATTTTTTTAAAATGTTTAGCATTTTTTATATTTTTTTCTAGTTTTTAGTGAATTTTTAACCATTTTTGGATTCCCTTGTTATCGTTTAAGGAGTTTTTTAAATTTTTAGATAAAAATTATTTTAATGGATTCTGGATTTATATTAACCGTCCGAATACTTTTAACGCATTTAAAAAAAAAAAAAATTTTTGTTATTTATACTTATTTTTTATTTTTTTCAGTAGTTTTTTTTCATATTTTTGAAGCTAAGAGATGGTCTGAATGATATACTTTAAAGAAATTGCGGTTTTTTCCATTTTTTTTATGCGTTTTCCATACAGTTTTTCAGAAATTTTATTCGTCCGAATACATATGACCCTCACTGTATATCTACAGCGAAATAAGTAAATATAATTTTTATATGTTTTTTAATAATAAAAAAAAACATAATGCAAATAAGATCCATAAATAAAAATAAATGGACGATTTCGAACCCAAGTTATCTGCTATGAAAACTCACCCCTCATTGAACCTGTTAAAATCATGACTTATTCAATCATAATTTGTGTTTGTTTTTTTTTTTTTTTGTGTTTTGAGTATACGGCCAGGTGAAGGTGGCTGGGAATTAGACCGTTTTTTTTTGCATATTATCCTCTTGATACTGGTGGATAACATAAAGTCAGTAATATTTTTTCGACTAAAATTTTCTATTCTCATCCTAGATAAAAAATGTATTAAAAACGTCTTTATTGTGGTAATTATATTATCATAAAACCTAGATAGATATTCTCCCCATGTCTATGGATATTCCAAGTGGTAAATGTATATATAAGCAAAGTAAAAGCACTGCTATATTAAGCTTTAATGTCAGTTACAGTAAAGCTCACCGACTTAAACTGTACGTGTATTTATATTAGAGGCAGAACATTTAATGGTGGGGGAAGTTTTTTTTTTTTTTTTTATCTGTTACTGCACGAAAAATGCTCTCTCTCTCTACTAAAAACCACAAATAAAGACAAAACAAATTTGCATAACATCTAATTTTGGTCAATTTAGTGTACAATTTAGTCTGTGCGGACAAATGTTTAACCCCCTCGCCCCTCACCCAGCCCGCCTGCCGGTCGGTTTTTGTACATTTTATGTACACAGACAAGCGCTTTAATTTAATTTAACTCATCAACGGCATTTCTGGCGGTAAACAAAAATATATTCTATATTGTAAATTTCTAATTAATTTGGCAACAGAAGCCATTGTAGAAGGCTCGTCAGAGTGTTGTTTATATATAAATTTATGTAATAAACCGAAAAGCAACAACTCATACAAAAGCTAATAATGTGGCTTTTTGTTAGCTTTTGTACATTTCAAGTGTATATATAATATAATTAGTTTCTTATTGTTTTAATCTATATATATATATATATATAACAACAACAACAACAACAACAACAAAAACAAAAACAACAATAATGTTCTGAACGGTTTGTGGGCACACCAGTAACTTATTTTCTCTTTTGATTGTTTTTCAAGAGCCCGGATAAGAATTGTGTTCGTTTAATATAACGGAACAACTCATTTCTATATACTACACGTGAATGGAAAATAGACTTTCCGAAGAAGTTAATTATTTTCAATTGTTATTGCCACAGTAAACTTTTGATTTTATTTTCTATTGAACAAGGAAATTATTTTTCCAAGTAAGCTATATATATAGTAGGCTATACCGAGAGAAATGCTTTAAGGTTAAGATTTACATTTAATATGCACAATAATGAGAGGTGATTCAAACTTTGTGTAATATTCTGAATATTTTGTAGTACCGATTGTCGATCGTAAACTAATATTAATAATGTTGTGGTGCGGTGACAAAAATAATGCAAATTTATGTAAATAATATCGAACAGTTCGGATTCGACGTGAAATTAAAATTAATGAAAAGTTTAGTGTTTTTTTTCTTCAAATGTTTTCTGTTCTTTTCTTTTGAATTCGTTCTACAAACTCATTCCCGATTTAGACTTCCGACGAACATGAACGTGAATTTGAGTGAATACTGAATATTCTCACCGCGAACAATTTCGTGAACAAACGCACAGAAAATCCGTTCAAAGTAAAGACCTCCGGCGAACATGAGTGTGAATTTGAGTTGAAATACTGAATATTTTCACCGCGAACATTATCGTGAACAAACGCACAGAAAATTCGTTCAAAGTAAAGACCTCCGGCGAACATGAGCGTGAATTTAAGTTGAAATACTGAATATTTTCAACGCGAACATCATCGTGAACAAAGGTTCAGAACATCCGTTCAAAGTAAAGCTCGCCGGCAAACGTGAACGTGAATTTGAGTTAAAATACTGAATATTTTCACCGCGAACATTATCGTGAACAAATGCACCGAAAAACCGTTCAAAGTAAAGTCCTCCGGCAAACGTGAACGTGGATTTGAGTTGAAATACTGAATATTTTCACCGCGAACATTATAGTGAACAAACGTTCAGAAAATTCGTGGTAGAATACGGAGTTGACGTTCACTTTTGCGTTTACACCTCCAATGAAACGGTGAACAGGAACACGAACAAAAAGTCAACAATGTTCACTGAGAATAAATTTTCCAAATGCCTTGATGTATTCGAACGGTGAACTTTGACATTTATATTTCACTGGTTCACCTGTTGCGTTTACACTTGTAGTGAACTATGGTGAGTTCGCTGGCGTTGACATTTCACGGTGAAAATAACAAAGCTAAATGTTTTCAATGGAATTTTCTTTATCCTTATTAGATAAATCTTTTGGTTTCCAAATACGATTGAACCATTTTGGTTCGGGAAAACATAACAAAAAGCAACAACAAAATTCCATATAATATTCGAATGTTTAGTAAACCTGAATTGTATACATACATATATGGAATACAAGAATCCCTCCTATAATTACGTATTTTACGACACCGTGTTGTAAAAGACTAAGAGCAAGTAAATAAATTTTCGGAATTTTTTTATCGTGTTAGAGTAAAACCGTACTATATAGTTTACCGTTTTATACGAGAATTTCCGTAATTTTCTATCCGTGTTAGAATAAAACCGTGTTGTAAGAGTGAAAAAAAATGATCAGTTTTATACGAAAAAATCATGAAAATTCCATTAGATCTTCCATATTGAGTTTCCAAAGAATAAACCGTGCTATATAGTTTACCGTGTTATACAAGAATTTTTGTACCTTTCTTTTCGTGTTAGAATAAAACCGTGTTGTAGCATACCGTGTTGTAAGAGAGAAAAAAACCCGATCAATTTCATACGAAAAAATCTTGAAAATGCCATTAGATCTTCCATATTGGGTTTCCGAAGAATAATGGAAAAAAATCCTATTATTAGTTCTTCTAGTAGACTTCCTTCCAATGCAAAGATGATTGATTTAAAAAAAAAAAAAATCATTTCATTTCGCTTATCGAAAAATCTCAATTAATTTCCACCCCTTTTGTGTATTCCCAATCCTTTTTTACCTATTTTTTAATTTTGTTACAGTTCGTTAATGAACGTCAATTCGAAAATATACAAATTTTTTTAATCAATTTTCTTATACAAAAAGCTTTCATCATTTATAATGTAACTTACTATACAGTATTATCTATAAACAGAAATTTATTTCTCATTGATGTACATTGATAAGGTCATAGAATGGTAAAAATTTCATTAGTTGAGTACCTACTTGGACATTTTTGCAATAGAAAACCTGATGCCGATGCCGATAGTAATTACAAAAATATATATACATACGTATACATATGTATATATATGAAAAACACTGAAGGGAATGAGAACAAAATCACAAATTTAATTTGGTTTATGCATATCTACACACATACATACATATACAATGCTATCACATATTTTTCAACTTTGTTTTACATATAAATCGAAAATATTACGCAGAAATAACGTATTTACATGAATATTTTTTATGTTTTATTGAACATGTATATTTTGTGTGTATGTTTAAATTTAAAGTAATCCTATGTATCGTATTTGTTTGAATTTTTTTTTTTTTTTATAAATTAATTTTCAGTATAATAACCAGAAAAAAACTTAAAAGTTAAATTAAAGTTGCATTAAAGTTGCATATAGGTTTCAAATATATATATATATATATATGTATTTATAAAGCTCTGACCAACCTATAGACAATTTTAAATATGAATAAAAAAAAACCAGTAAAAAAGTATAGTCAGTTCAACTGACTATGTAAATTGCATGTATAGATATTTGATAGTACTTAAGTTTTAAATGAAAAAAAAAACATGAAAATAATATAAAATCGATTGTAGCGCTTTAATGGTTGGATTTAAAAGTTTTGACTCTATTAGAGAAATACTAATTTTTTTATATCTATATGACTTAATTAAGTGACTTTTCTATACCTTTTTCGATTTGCTCCAAATAACAATTATAGACGACTTACTCTATAGGTAGATCCTAAGATCAAATTTATGGAATTCGAGAAAACAAAATTTTGTAATCAGATTTTCCCAATTTTCCCTTTACATATCCCTTAGATTTTCGATTAAAGTTCCTCAAAAAAAAAAATCATATCTCTTAATCTACTGAACCAGTTAGTTAGAATATCGATCGAGAAAGATATCGTCCATCGATATTTCGATATACACAAACAAAAAGAGATTCAAAAAGATCTTACCAGTAAAAGATTTTTTTTCAAGTCAAGTGTTATATATGGCAACACAAATAAGACTTTATGAAATTTGTATCCTATTGGCAACACGTATTATGATGGCCACTTTCTCCTTGTAAATGTAGACCATAGAATAATGTTATTTGTGTCTTTCTCGATGTTATTAATATAATAATAAAATTCGATCTAAATAAATATCATCGTAGACAAGTGTAGTGTTTGTTTTGCCCCATAAAATATAGATCATTAAAACATCGAGGGATTAAAGTTCGCACCCTCAAGATTACACAAAACTTAAAGCTCTGTTGAATGTACGAATCAAAAAATATTTTTGTAATTTCTTATTTCTAATGTTAAGTTAGTTCCATTAAACGACACCATATTTTTTTTGTGGCGCCACATTCTATGTTTACTGGCATTTTTATGCAAATATGATTATTGATTTTAATAAAATTATTTCTCTGCTAAACTTTGAAAATAAATCAAAATACAACAACAACTAACATAAGTACTCTATTTATGTATTAATTAAAATTAATTTATACCATCACCTAATCTATATTATTTGACATTTGGATTTACTGACAAACAGAGAGAGAGAGAGAGAGAGAGAGAGAGAGACAGAGAGAGATAGTTGAGTTATTGTAGAGTTAGAAAACTGAACTAAATTGTTAATTAAATATTGGGGACACTAAACAAATTTAAATCATTTCTGTCATGCATAACATCCATGGAAATATTTTTGGTAAACCATATGGCCTTAATCAAAATTTTCGCAATGTTTTCTAAATGTACCAGTGAAAATTTGACTTTTACCACTAAATATGTTATGGTTCAGTGCGATCCTATCTATTTTCAATGTATAGGTATATATGTATATATGTATGTATGTATATATGTATGTATGTATATATGTATAACGGTAAGGGATTTTTGTATATGAATTATTATAGAAATACTTGAACCCATCAACCCGAAAATTCGTTATAGGGCTCTTAATTTTTACGATCTGCGCAGAAACTCCCAGTTAGATAGCAATTTTAAATAAATTTTCTCGAAAATCCCCTTCACAAAATCTATACCCATCCCCATTTTCTTTTTTTCTTTTTTTCTTTTTTTCTTTTTTCGTTGTTGTTGTTGGTAGATTTTCGTATTTATAATGGTCGTTAAATACAAAGCAAATCGATGAATAGGTGAGTTTATTACTGATAGAGATTGGTTTTGTGTTTATAACCGCAAAGTAATTACAGGTTTTGTTCCATTTTCGTGTAGTTCTGTTGTTAATTGTGTTTCAGCGCTGTGTCATTTTCGAATTTATATTACATTTTCCCCATAATAATATAAAGAGAGGTTGGAACAGTTTGGTAGTAATTTCCAATGTTTATGATTTTTCGTTATAATATTGTACTGGCATTTCCTTTTCAATTCACTTTGACCAGTTTATGGTTAGGTAAAGAAATGGTTTTCCTCCTATAATAATCGTTATCTTAGTTATAAACCTTAATTAGCTCGCATTATGTAATTTGTTTTGATTTCATGTTGTTAAATAAATGTTTTTAAATTGTATACTAACTAATTATATGCCTATAAGAACGGTAAAAGGCTGAAAATGTAGAAATTTTAACAATTTAAGTACCTACTCCTAGTGTAGGAGCAAATCGAACTGTGTGTACCTAATTTCGATATAAATCATATGGCAACAATTATAGAGAATACAAAAATTTAGGTTTTAACTCAAAAAGTTCCACAGCTAACCGTTATGGCACTGCAATCAATTTTTGTAAATTGTTTATGGTTTTTTATCATTTACTTCAAATATATTCGAAATGTAGGAAAAATGAATATAATCAAAATTATAGAAAATCAAAAAATGGAGATTTCATTAATAAATTAAAAAGTTCCACCGCTAACCGTTATGGCACTGTAATCAATTTTAAAAATTGTTTATGGTTTTTGATCATTTACTCCAAATATATTCGGAATTCAGGAAAAATGAATATAACCAAAATTATAGAGAACAAAAAAATGAAGATTCCATTAATGAATCAAAATATTCTACGGTCTACCGTTATGGCACTGCAATCAAATAATAATTTAAGTACGCGAATAATATTAGGTTTTTCGGTGGGATTGGTTGCAGTGCGTTTATTTGGGTAAAACAATAATAAAAAAAATAATGACCTCAACAAAAATCCTTTTCAAGACTTATTAGGTGTT
This sequence comes from Platyura marginata, assembly GCA_026745375.1. NCBI lineage: Eukaryota > Metazoa > Arthropoda > Insecta > Diptera > Keroplatidae > Platyura > Platyura marginata. The sequence goes on along the minus strand of JANSTT010018125.1, from coordinate 9,393 downwards.
TTAGAGTTACCAAAAATTTGCACTAAATACCGACAGTGTAGTATCCTAATTAGGACGCTATCTTCCTTCCTTATACGAAATTTATTCAATTTATAAACAAATCAAATTTGATCTACAACATTTTTGCTTTCGCCTGTGGAAAATCGTTTTTATTCCCCAAATATGTACGTCAGTTTGATAATAAACCCTTAGATATCTCCTCTTGTCAAAGATTAATACTTAATTATTATTATATCGATATACGATAACATTATTTCTTTCGGTGTTTATATTGATGGAAGCATAAAATTGTTTTTGACTTAAAATGGCTGGAACGTCAACATTTCTTCATTACAAAAAAAATAAAGAATCTCTTTCTTTCAATAGATAGAAGAGATAAGTATTTTCAAATCAACAATAACAATCAATCTTTCTTGTCGTCTATCAATTTATCATTGTATTTCTATCTACGCTTAATTCAACATTTATGGTCCTTCGAACCCTATAATTGAATTTAAACGAAAACAAAATCGCATAATAATAGCAATTTCGATCATATATTGTGTGCGGTTTCCACTTTTATAGCTCAAATACACACTCAAATTGTTAATTTATTCATTGGCGTTAAAAGTCAAAAATATAAAATCATTGCAATAAAATGGGCAATTTAGTCGGAAAATATTTTGTTGGTTCATCATGTATTCCACCAAACCAAAAAAAAAAAAAAGAAAAAATCCCCCAGAGCATTAAAACTAAATAAACAAATAATATTCTCCAAAACAACTTAAAATGATAAAGCTCATACCAAAAGCGACCCAAAAAAAAAATGTTTTTTTTTTTTTTTTGTATCTGAATGGGTTTTCATTTTGATTTATTTTTAAATCTTATTGCATCAATAAATTTTCATTGTAAGCCAATATTCTTTTGCTATTCCGAAACTCAAATATCAATTTATCTTCTTGGTCTTGCGCTATATTGTTTTGAAACTCGTTTCAAAGTATATGATGGCCCTCAGAAAAAAAAAAAAAAAAAAAAAAAAAAAAAAACTTACCAATTTTTTTATATCATTATATTTACATCTGGGAATACGATATAAAAGCTTCCAGATCTATTAGAAAGTAAATCATTTCCCAAACATGTGGTGCCCTGGTGCCATAAAGAAAATCTATCCATGTAAACATGGCCGATATAAAAAAAAAAAAAAATGTGTATACATAAATTGTGTGTATAGTTTTCTATATACATACCTACTATAGAGATACATATGTAACTACATATATATTATACTTATACTTATAGTAGATACGAAAAAAAAACAAAGTACGAGTATAAAAAAAAAAGCTCTACAATCTACAACATCAATATAAAAATAAATTGTAAAATTAACCGCAAAAGCTGGGCTGGGCTCTCGGCATACAATAATTTTAGTAGTAGCAAAGTGCCTTTAATGGGATATTTTTTTTTTTAATGGATTTTAAGTACCTCTACATGTCTACATAGATGCCATACACAGGGAAAATTATGTTAATAATCTATTTATGAATAGAAAACGTATTATGGGTAGACATCTATATATATATATATATATATACCTACCCACCTACACCTACCACCTATTAATGTATTGTTAAAAATATCATCAAAGCGAAATAAAATGTTGCCAATGAAAATCAAGAGATTTTAATTTCTCTCTTTTTAAATTACCTTATATATATACAGTAAGACCTCGATTTGCGTTGTTTTCAAAGTTGCGTCTTGCAATTTTTTTTTTTATTTTTTTACATTTTTTTGTATAAAATCGCGGTCTATTTTTTCGCTATTTATAACGATAGCATTAAGGATTTCGATTACTTAAGAGGAAAAAAAAAATCAAAAACTTTTTTTTTTGTATTTAAAAGGGGTAATTGAATTATCTCGTCCTTGAAAGTGGAGTTTTTTTTTCCTAAGTCAATTAATATGGCGGACATTCAAAGTTAAAAATTAGCCTAAAAATTGTATTTTTTTTTCAAATAGACGCCATTTTGTTAAAAAAAAAACTAAAACGTCAAGGACGACATAATGAAATTTTCTTTCAATTAAAAACAAAATTTTCAAACTGATTTTTTACTGAATTATGCTTGTGACGGCAAATGTCTACAAAAAAAACCGTTACTGCTTCAAGGTCATCTACGGTGCTATTATTAACATTTTTTAATTTTTCTTCTATATATGCTGTGAGAATTAAGCTATTAAATAAAAAAAGCCTTTTTGATTTCGAGCGTTTAGTTTTTGTTTTACAGCGTCTTAAAAAATGGTCTAATTTTAGCTTTCCAAAGTATGTGCCCTTAGTTTTAGCCCTTAATACTGAAATGTAAAAAAAAAATTTAATTGCAAACTTAATCGTATTATCGTATTATGTTTCAAAATAAAAGAAAATAGATTCAAGAAATAGATACTCCCCACCATTAAACACCCTAAAATGTATGGGCACCCTAAAATGTATGGACAGCGGAATTGTATAGAGTAGGTTAAACAACGATATGAATGTTGGTCGCCGTTGGAGGGTTAACATTTAAAATTTAGATAATAAATAATCCCCTCTCCTAACAGCACTGATTCTGGACGAATATCATATGCGATGATTTTGGTGGAACCCATTGAAAGTAGTCCTATATAAATGTAGAAAAACTATGCAGTAGAATATTTCGATTTGGGTCGCCTTTCTCTAGAACCAATTAAACGACGCAAATCGAGGTCTTGGTGTATAAATAAGTATATAAGTACCACCACATTAAATAAAATGAATTCTCGAATTGGTTAGTGTTTTGGAAAGGATTTTCAAAACGAAACATCATCATCATACTCGTTACTCGTATCTGAATATTTGCACAATTCAAATTAATTATATATAAAGGTAAGTGGCGAGCACTTTAGAAGTGAGCTCACCAAGAGAGCTTTTATTTAAAGTTCAGTTTATTATCAGCTATTTTTCTATGCATAACGTTGAAACCATTGAGAGAATATATTTTGAATTTTTTTTTTTTGTCTACGTAACGACGAGTATTTTAATTTAATCCGTAAAACATTCTAGGCATACATAGTGGTTTTTTTTTAATTTTCTATTAGGGTGGAGTGATGTTCGTACTTTGAATATGATGACAGAAATGTATTGGCCAGAATTGTAAATTTTTGTCGGTAAAATTTCTCTGTGAAATAAAGCTAGGAAGAAGTGAAATTTGAACACACACAGGCTACCCAGGGAATGTTGGAAATATCTTTACTCGTAGCCATGCCGTGACACTCAATTCTTTGATTGTTTGAAATTCGCCTTCATATATTTAGTCGCAAACGAACTTTTGGACGGGAAAGGTGTCTAGTTGCTTGCGCATTAACATTAAGAGATTATTAACACTCCTGAGAGAGAGATAATGTAGGGGATACTGTATATTAACGATGGACCTAATTCTCCCATACGAAATTTTATCGACTAAGTATCTCGTTAGCCTCATCATCAAATATTTTCAGTTTGCTCTGGGCAACCAAGCAAAGCTTTAGAAAGATTTTATGCTTGATTTTCATTATCTCGAATATGACTGTCAATTCTGTTCCACCCTATTTTCGAATGGGAATTTATTTTTTGTATCAAAAAGTTTTTTTTGAACTTCTACTGAGAACTAAATTTAAAAAAAAATCTAAGAAATATGGATGGAGAATAAATACATGATGAAAAACAACTCAAATTCTCAAACTAAATAGTAGAGATACCTGCAATGACCACCCAACTCCTTCTTCCACACGAATTGCAAATAATATGAAAGTCCCCAACAACATTTTCTTCATAATGGAAATTCTAACTATTAATCGGAATTTTTTTTCCATTATTTATGGGAAATTTGATTTGGGAAATTTTAGTTGGAAAATTCAATGGAATTTCCAATATTCTTTTTTCATCTTCATCAAATCAGAATTCAGTAGTAGTGGAATGTCTGAATACTTTTTTTTCTAATGGAACTTTTCCCACTTAAGCTGCCTCATCTTTAAATATTTTGCCGAATATTGTGCCGAATAATTTTTCCGTAAATTTTATTGGAACAAAAACAGCAAGTTCTAAGTATACTGGAATTTTTTTCCCATTAACACATTCAGTATAAGAAGGTTCTACTGAATGCCACAGTACGAAATGCTTGACAAAAAGGTACAAATTCCAAAAATTCGATTAAAAATTCCACAAAAATTTAATTGGAAACATTTGGAATAATATCCTAGTCGGAAGAGGGCGGAGAGTAGAGGAGCATTCCGACATAAGTATTCCTTTACATATTGCCAAACAGTTTTAACAGTATGTAGGTCTTAAGCTATTGTATATCACAAATTGATATTAAAAGTTGAACATTTCATGGATAATGCTGCAATTCTACGGTTATTTTTCCGTATAATCTTTAGTTGCTCCTTGATCTTAATATTAATATTTAATAAGAAATTATTAAAGAAACGATTTTCAAAATATTTTCACTACCTAGTAGCTTACAATGGATTTGTATTGAATTATTAACGTTCTGAAAAGCTTTCGCAAAGTTTATAATTTTGATTTATATAATGCGCTACGATTACCCTCATTATCATCCTGTAAATTAATTGTACTGGAGTTGAATAGGGATTTAAGGTTTATTATTCGAGGAATCATATTATAACGTCAATTCGCTAATTAAGTGAAAGATTTGCTACGATTTCGATAATTTCAAGCCCGTCAAATGTCGTGTCGTTTCTGGTTCTCAAGAGCAAAAAAAAAACCGATTTGCTATCGATTTGGTTAGGTATATGGGACTTAGGGGATATTGTTCCGATTTTAAAACTGTCGGAACATACAAACGTACTGAGAGATAATTGGTATTGTGACATTAAATGACCTACAATATAATTAATTTCAGTAGACAATGGAGGTCGGTCGTTGAATGGATTTTCTCCTCGAACTCCATTTGTATAGCCTTTTCCTTACTGGACAATTTAGACACGTTGATAAATCATATTATTGTTTATCACTGTCTGTTTCATTTTCACTTTTTACGATATCGTCGTGCACCGGAGAATTGTTTTTATATGTATGAGTAAGTCGTATTTCAAATGGCAAAATTTCCTTTCAACTCAGCAAGGGATATTATTTTTATTCCAATATGGTACCACCATAATTATGTCAAAATGATTATTATTATTATTTAAAATGAATGAAAGTCAAAGTGATTTACTACTACTACTACAAAATAAATTTTATAAAATATAAATAGAAAAAATCTCACTTAGAATAAGAACAATTGATCACTTCCTTTAGGCCTGTCGTCGTTCGAAATAAACATCCATTAAACAAGTATGTCAAAATTCGCGTGAATTAGGACAAAAAATCCCATCAAAATGGGATAATTCGCAATTGTATCGCATAGAGTGGACGATGCTTAATGCATTTCAGTGTATCTGGATCGTTCGCATATAATCGTCACATTTCTGACGAACATAATTCGTACGAAAACGTATGCAGTGGACGACCGGCCTTAATAACGTAAAAAAAATGTCGCCATTCATTGTGACATGTCACAAATACTACTTTATGTTATTTTGTCTACATAAATCGCTGAATATCTTTTTCCCATACATATACGATCATCGTTGCTGAATAGAGTGTGAAAGTGGCCTATATAGATTCGTAGATCATTATTTTAATATTGCCGAATTAGGACAGAAAGATTATGTGAAATGTTGAAACAAAAACAATTGGTAGGTTTCGAATTATGGAATTCATTGTGTAGCAGTGGATTTACTGAAATAGTTAAACGGTGGGCTAATTCATAAACGACGGCCGTGCCGTGCCTATTTGAGGACGGTTACTTAAATTGTTATAATGCTCACGATTTTTGAAATACCACGCTAATTTGCAATCTTGTACAATATTTACTCAAATAATCTATCGAACAATTAAAATGCAATGCAAAATAGTCTAATTTGCATCAATGCTGTGAAAATTACCAAATTTAGTTCAGCTGTTCGGTTTTCAGCGTTTATGGGTTAAATGTGAATAAATAGTGTTCAGGGTGTACAAAAAATTTAAATACCTATATACGTTATGTTGTTTGTTACATAAATCGTTGAATATCCTTTTCCCATACATATACGATCATCGTTGCTGAATAGAGTGTCAAAGCGCCCTATATAGATCCGTAGATCAATATTTTATATATTTTATATCATTTGAAAGGTTGAAACAAAAACAATTGGTAGGTTTCGAATTATGGAATTCATTGAGCTACAGTGAATTAATTGGAATATGGTAAAATGGGTACAAGATTGATAATTGACGCTGACCAATTAAAGAAATGATATAATTAAATAACCATTGTTTGTAGTTTTTCTATAAATTCATAAATTATTGTTTCGTAATGCGTCAAATAGAAAAAAATATTATTTACGCCAAATAAAGCTTACACTTAATTTCTTCTGACAATAAAATTTTATTCGACTTTGGTATATACATTTTGATGGAACAAGTTTACTTTTAGGGTGATATTATTTGATTTAAGGCTGTTATAAATTTGTTTACTTTGATGCTGCGTATGTAAATGCTGTCTCGTTTGTACACTTCAAAAAAGGTACAATTTGAGTTTTATAGCACAGATATTTACCAAAGTGATAAAATATTTGGTTTACTGGGAAACATCATAAATTTTGGTTTTTTTTCTTATTTTTTTTTTCTTTTCTTTTCTTTTGGTTATTGTAATTTTATTGACTAATGGAATTTTTATTGACATAGGTATGCGACAACAATCATAAATTAGAGTTATGTATAGTTATTTGAAATTATTACCATGACCAACATTTATTATTTATTATTATTATTACATATATAGGTTTTATCATAAATAATGTGTTGTAATTTCTAAGAGATCTATGTAAAACCTACAAAATGTTCAAATGTACTAAAACTTTAAAAATACTCTAAGAATAAGAGAACAATACAATCCTATTTTTTAATTCCTACTGGTTTCATTTGTTTTCTTTCTAGTTATCACCCCCAAAATTTGTTTGTTTCATGCAAAACTGAGAAGAAAAGATTTTAGCCTGTATAGAATCGCTTGCTCGCTCAGAAATTCGAATAACTCAAAAAGGCTTCGAGATAATTTAACGAAATTTTGGATTTTAGATTTTTATTTTAATGTCACAAGAACTCTGGTAGTAAAAATAAGCAAAATTCCCCCCTTCTCTACCACTCCCATACACATTTTTTTGTCAAAATCGTGTATTTTTCCACTAAATTTTGAAAAAAATTGAATACAAAATAATTTTTAGTTTTTGTGTTGAATAAATTTTGGGTAACTATTTTTTCAAAAAAAAAGAGAAAAACCGAAAAAACACAATAATAAAATAACAAAAGTCATTCTTAGTGACCTTTTTTTAAATATTTTAGCTCAATGATAATTTTCATGAAAAGTATTGAGGCAGTCTCCCAAAAATAATGTTTTTCAATCAAAATCATCTACGAGTAATTATAAAAAATTCCTTAATGCATATTTTGTAGATTTCTAATTTCGAATACCTCTCTGATTCCGCTCATAAATTCGACTAGAACAATTACACTTACGACTTATTCAGAGACATTCAAAATTTTGAAATTACACTTCCTAAAGATAGAACTGCTAAAAATTATGAAAACATAACCTTAAAGGGTTAACTTTTAGCAAAAATTTTTTTTGCAAAAAAATGCTTAAAATTCAAAATATTTTTAGTATTAAGAAAGTTAAAAAATGCGTCATTTTTTTTAAAAAAACCGCCGAAAAAACGGTCAAGATATTCGGTGAACAATCAAACAATTGTTCTTCCATTTTCATTCAGCAAAATGACGTAATTTTTTTTTTTTTTAAACAGTCCCATGATGATTAATAATTCTTACAAGCCGCCACTGCTAACGTCGTCAATTAATATCAATTACAATCAAGACTTTACCCTTTTCCGGCGAAAATAATGCCCCGCTTATCGATTTAAATCAATGCCTAGGTACTTACTATGAATTTTTTTGCCAAACCAAAAATTCTTTAAATTACTGTTATTTAACCATCACCCTTAATTATATTCTTCTATTCCGGTCTACCTCTGTAAGTACATTAATTATACGAATGAGCAAAAATGAATAAATCAAACAAAATTTTTTTAATTAAATCTTTTCAATTAGTAACGAAATATTTTTTTTTTTTTTTTTAATAAACACAAAGAGAGCCGAATTATTTCGCCTTTTTTTTTTGTTCACGAACGGTCCTTTTTGGTGATTTTCGCAAAGTTTTACACAAACAAAAAAGAAAAAAAAAACAAATAAATAATAAAAAAAAAAAAAAAAAAATCCCAAATAAATTCCCTATCAATGTAATTAACCTTCTTCAATTAATAAGCATTGAATGACATTTACGTCAATAAAAAAATGTTTGACAAAATCGATGTCAAAGCAGGTAACCGAAAAAGAAAATTATTTTTTCGGATCGAAAAACTTTTATATTTTTATTTTTGTAATTAATTACAATTACTGGGTAAATGGGATTATTGAAGACGGAAAAAAGCTTGATCCTATTTAATGGATTTTTCTTCTAATATGGATATGTACAATAAAAACAAAAGCAACAAAAAAAAAACAAAAAAAAAACACAAACAGGTGATTGATAATTACCGTAACATTTTGCTGATTTAGAAAATATGTCTGTGGGGAGAATTTATTTCCACCAACAACAAAAAAACAGAAAAACAAAAAAATAATAATAATAATAATAATAATTTAACAAGGAAGCAGGTATAAGAGTCACGTACCTAATTATATTTAATTTTCGGTAAAATCTGAGTTAGAATCAGAACGTTTATTCTTTCTATATTGAAACATAAATCAAAAGATATTCGAGTATCCATTATTTTTGGTTTTTTTTTTTTTTTTTTATGTTTGCTTGTTTATGTTGAGTAAATATTATACTTCTTTTTTTTTTAGGTATAGTATTAAAAAAGAGGATAAAATAAGGGAAATTTTATTTTTTTTTTAGCCGGATAGATGGAAAAGGTGCTCAATCAGATTGGTGTAATCCACTTACATATTATGAAGTAAAATAAATCTCCCTGAGGTAATATCCATTATAAGGGATTACATTAAATGAAATAGATATATAAAGACTGTAGGAAAAGCGTAAGCTATATATATATATATATATATATATATATGTATATATTAGTACATATTACATAATATTATTACATGAATAATCCTCTTTTTCTTATTCTTTTTTTGTGTGTTGTTGTTGCTACACATCTCTTACTTTGAGATTTTACCTAAAGTATGTCACCTATAGGTGCGTTTTCGTGGGATTCGTAGACTGAGTTTGGCGTTAGTTGTTGTTGTTTTACGTGTTAACGTAACACCAA
>JANSTT010018124.1:0-14694 GCA_026745375.1 Platyura marginata | reverse complement strand
TTGGAAATCCGGACAATTCGATAATTCGGACAGGCTCTGGTTTCTAATTGTCCGAATTATCGCGACACCACTGTACTATTACTAAAGTGTTTTGCAATCATCGTACGTGGAACTACTATTTGAATAAAATTGTATTGATTTTTAATAAATTTAAAAAAAAAACCGCCGTGTTTTTTTTGGTGGTTTTATTTGAAATAGTGAAAATCCCTATTTTGATAATATTGATGATAAGGTGTTGGCGTTCATTTTGAATTTTTAGTAGTTTTGTTAAATATACATTTTAATTTGAAAAAGTCAAAAAATTATTTAACTTTTTCAGATAAAGAAAATGTCCAACGGGTTGAAGCACACGAATATGTACAATGCGCGAGCGAAGGTCGCAAATAATTTTCTATAATTTTTAAAGTACTTGCCTTCTTTTATAAATTTATTAAAAAAAATTTGTGTTACTTACTATTCAATGTACAATATGGGGTGTAACGATAGTGAGACATGTATATAGCGACCCTCCAGACATTTTACCGTCCGTCAGTCTATGGATAAAAGGACGACATTTCTTCTTAACAATTATATTGAATAAAATTTCTACATTTTTTCTGCATACATTAACAATTACCATTTAATTAACTACAATGTTCGTTGTGATTGACATTTTCTTAACATAAATTCATAACCCATAAAGGTTATAGCACTAACAGGAGCTGAACGTAATACTAAAACTGTACCGCCACGAAATAATGACTTGTATCCAGATTCCTGTAGATTATCGTTGATAAATCATTAGGATTACATATAATCAAAATATAGTACCGCAATAATAACATTAAAACAATGATAAACACTTCTAAATCGTTTTGGATTAACTTCCGTCATCATTCTTGTCTTAACAACATCAAAGGGTATTGCCGGAAGCCATGATATCATTCCAGCAAATGCGCCAGCTATTGCTGTTTTCATGGGATCAGCCTTCGGTTCTTTGTAGTGTTTTTGTTGTTCGGTAATGTTTGTAGTTGTACGTTGTTTCTCAAGTAGATATTCATAAATTAACATAAAAATACCATACGGAATTGCATCCCTTTAAACAGATCAAATAATATTTATTTATTATATACAAAAAGGATTAAATTTGCTGTAAGCATTAGAAAATACCGCCACAGCAAAGCTGGTAGACCTTTGAATAGTCCTTTTCCACCTTCTGTATTGAGAATGTGTTTGATTACCATTAAAGGACCCGTAGCATTATCTAAAATATTTATGCAAATTAATTATGCACTAATTATAATTTGCTATGCTATAATATTTAGTAGCGTCATTAATGTAGGTATTTAGTAGGTATAGTTGCAAACCATGCGAATAATTTTTTGGTGACTTTTTTCCTATTGTAAATGAAAATATTTTGAACCAATATTGTCCCAACATATTTTAGTAACTGAAATTATTTTGTTTTTTCACCCCTACTTTTACTCTCGGCAACCTCTCGGCAACATTTAACGAAATGTCATGGAAAATATGGCTATGACGTTATGAAAAATATGGCTACCATTTCTATCACTTCAACATAATATTTAAATGGTAGGATGCCATTTTGAAACAAACGCACAAAAAGGAAATGCTTTCAAAATCTTATTTATACCCACAGGATGTACTGGAAATCATATATTTTTTTGAACTCAAAAATTATCTATCGCACAGACAAAAAAAAATAACTTAAATTAATTTTTTGTCGCTCATAAGTTAGAATGGAATTAGTTTAAAGCATAGGTCGCCAAACGCCACTCAATTTACTCAAAACCACTCGCAGCCATATTTGTTTTCATATACACATCTATTTTGCATAATACGAATACGCAATAAAGAAAGAAAAGAAACAATACAAAGTGTGTAACACAGCCTAAATTTTATTTTGTTGGTTCTAAGCCCAAATTAATTGTGGAGGCAATGCACAAATAAATAACTAAAATGTTTCTGTATTTTTTTTTTACTCAGACGCCATATTGGTTTGACGACCACTGGTTTAAAGTATAAAAAAGAAAAATTAAAAGGAGATTTTTCCAGAAAAATTGGATTTCCGGAAAATTGTTACTGGATTTTTACAATTTTTATTTACTTTGACTAACACTAACTAAAAAAAAAAAAAAAAATTGAAAATCGTTAGGCTTTTGCTGTCGTATTAAGTATAGTGACCGGAAATTTTTTTAAACTCTGAAACTTAGAAAACTACATTTCCGGGCATGTGTCTAGTGGAGTTTTCATCTTTAAAATTTACCTAGCTACAAAAACTTTATACAGGGTAAACAACTAAAATTGTCTGTTTCTATATACTTACGAATTCTAACTTGCAGACGTACTTTTGTCAATTCAATAGGACATGCAACAACAGCCTTTAAAATACCGCCACAACATCCAGCAACAAAAACATGATGAAACCAAAGTTTCTGTCGAATATCTTTGTCTTTGGTTCTAAAGGATGAAGTAAAAAAAAAATTTAAAAATTTAATTTGCATATACCTACTATGTATGTATTGTAATAGTGGGTGGGGCAAGGTGAATATTTGAGCAAAAATCCATAACAGCTACGTATACATTCCTTATGAACTGCGGGATATATTTTGATCGCTTTCAGCATAATGGAATTCGTAATGTCATGTCAAGAATATGAACAAAAGGTTGATGAATTGAAATTAACCCTTTAGCAGTGGCGTGGCGCTAAAACATTGCCTACTATTACCTAACCCATCGAACAATAAATGTTGGTCTACCGAAAAGTTCTGTCCGTTTATTTCAATATTTATACACCAATCCAAGTATCCGAATCTGGTCCGAAATGGTTTGTTGTGTTGAATTGAGCTTTAGCGCAATCACCGATGTGGTCATAAATGGTCCCAAAAATATCGTCATCGATCAGAGCGTATTTAAGGTTAATATTTTGACGAGCACATAATATGTAGAAATACTATGGTAAAAAGAGACAGTTATATTTATGTACATATGTACGAACATACGTGTTCAAACTTGAGATGATATTTTCAGAACAGAACTTTTCCCGTAGATCCGTAACATTCCTACGAAACATCTGTAATCAAATTGAAAACAATTTTCGGAATCTTATTTTGGTATTGAAAAGATGTACACTCGAATAATAGAGATAATTTTAGAACATTTGAAATTAAGATTAGATTGTCTGTGATATTGTTCACGCTTCGTCACTGTCATTCAGTAAGTTTGAATTTCTACCGCAATAAAACGTACTTATTATGGCGCAAGATTTTTCTTAATAATATTTTTAGATTTATATTTTTTGTGTCTCATCCTACCCTAAAACAACACCTTTATACCAGTGATTCCCAAAGTGTGTTCCGTGGAACCGGGATGGTTAAATCGAAAAGTTCAAGGTTTCCACGTAACGTAACAGTCTTGGCAACGGAATTTTATATTATTCATTAAAAAAATAAGAATTATATTTAATGTGATCTGTCAGTGTCTTCAGGCTTGACTCCACGACACTCTAAAATCCGACCATACCATAATAGCTTACCTATTCATCGTTTTTTTTTAAGTTTTGTTTTATTGAAAATAAAGTTTGAAGTGTCAAAACAATATTTGTTTCATGTCATTAAATTTGAGAGAGCTATTGTTCCAAAAAAAGGGGTTCCACAATCTTTGGGAAAACTTTCTGATAGTTCCGCGAACAAAATTGTTTGGGTAACCCTGCGTCTATACATTCGATGTATGCATTACAATTTAAGTAATTTATTTCGTTGCCACATTTCCACACAAATCAAAAGAGAAACAATGTAGAACAGAGTAAAATTACACGTTCTTCCTACGTTTTTTTTTCTTCTTCTTTCTCTACAAAGTTGCGCGAACATTAAATTGTTTTCCGTATTTCATTTTCATTCTATTTTCAAGAAAATTCCTTCTGGCATATCAAAAGTTTGTTGATATATGGAATTGAATGCAGAATTGTAATGTTTTAGCACTTAGCACTTAGGTGGTCAATTTATACTAACATTTCCTGTAGCATTCTAAATGTATTGCCATAGACACCAAAAATGATCGAATTAAATAATCCATTGGAGAGTAGTGGAAACAAAAAACCACGATAGTAGCCTTTCATCTAAAAAAAAAACACTTAATTACCATTAAATGCAAAATGTAAATAAAAATGTCAATTCTATGATAAATACTCCGTCCGCTTTGACAACAGCCATTGCCGCTTGAACAAATCTCATATTGCTGGACTGCATATTTGTTTTTATTGTATCCAATGGATGAGATATTACCATGTTGCATGCTCCTTTATAGTAATGGGGAACCATTAGAGATTTTTTTTTATTTATTACAGTCATAACGAGTAATGTAAATCAAAAACTTACCAGCAAATACACCGGCCAAAAAGTCGCAATAAGCCATAACTACAGTACAAGTCGGTCATTAAACTGTAGTCACCATTCAATGATGTTTGTTTATTTTTACACATTAGTGGTCAATATATTTACTAATTATAGTATGTTTTGATTTATATCCCATATTAGTTCAATTATAGTAACGACAGGATTGAGTTATTAATGTCTGTCTGTTTAAATAAATCAACAAAACTATTTATCGATGCCAATAGCCGCTCAGGAGACAGTAAAAACTAAAGTTGTTTTATAGCGGATGGTCAAACATTGCAAAAAAAACGAAATTTTTAGCGGGTATTGAATATAAGTAATGCCTCTACTAAATCAGTGGCGATTCGTAACAATTATTGATTTCATCATCGTTGGACTATTTTAACCAGTTCGGGGACGCTCACTGCAATCAATTTTATGTAATTTCTAGGGTTTTTACTATCATTTACTCGAAAACGTTAATATGACAATAATGATTGAGTTTATATTGCACTTTTGTCTACGTCAAGACGTTATAGTAAATGGTGTCGACAACGGATCAACTATTTAGACAAAGTATAGAAAATGTCGATAATGTAGAAAACATGTAGTAAATATCAACGAATCAGCTCAACATTTTCCGGAAGCTAAAATATTTTTACCATACGAGCAAATTTTTTTTGTTAAAACAGCGATCATCCCCACTTCTACTGCCTTGTATCTTCTTGTATGTATGTAATACGAAACATGAACAATCAAATAAAATCTGTGGCCATTTGCTACAAGAGCTTAAGTTTTTTTTCAAGGGAAAAACAAGAAAAAAACAAACGGAAAACAAACGGGAAACAAACGGAAAAACAATCTAAATATTATACGCATTTTTGGTTGATTTTTCCCTGTCGACTTAAGCCCAGTGTTCTTAAAGTAAAAAATTATCGATAAAATACCCAATTTGTTACTGGTAACAAATTTATATGTTACACGACGAAAATTAAGTTACATTTGTTACCAAAATTGATGCATATTTATGGTTGTCGCCAATTCGCCATTTTGAAATTATTTCGAAACAATTCTGAATATGCCTTGTGATGGGGTTATTTCATGTATCTGTCAAATTGAATTGGACGGAATCGCATTAGTTTGATACATTTGTTACATTTGTTACCAATTTGTTACCTACATTTGGTAACAAATGTAGCAAATCCGAAAAAAAGTGTTACTCCAACTTAAGAAGCCATTCTGACAAATGACCAACAGAAATGTAGCAAATTGTTACATACAAAAACTACATTTTTTTCCCGAACGTTTGGTTGAATTTATAATGTCATAAGGGAGGTCAACTATTAATCGATTTTAAATCTTCACCAATACTAATTCATTGAGTTCTAATAATTCTAATGGGGTAGGTAAATATAGGCATTCTGTTAAATATTAATCAATCTAAAATCCACAGTGTACTTTCTTCAATGTTGAATAATTGAAAATTCTATTCAAGATTTAACAAGTCCACAAATTCCTTTTGGTGTGGTGTAAAATGTGAGACTTTAGGGTGGGTATGGAATGTATATATAAGTATGTATGTATGTATCGTGTATCTATTAAATAATTGGAAACTGAAATTCAATGTCAAAGAACCTAAGTAAACTATAAAGTACGAAGCCTTAACTACATAAAGGTACGTATGGCGACAAGTATTCCTCGGTATTTTCATTATAATGAATAGATTTAATGAATTATGTAGGTACATAATGTACATCCGTATATATAGTATTATATATATATATATATATATATATATATATTATATGTATGCGTATCTTCATATACGTATACTTAAGTAAATGTACGTTATTAATGAAATTTTGTCTAATATCAAATTGTATATTTAATGTCAACTTAAAAGGGGATGATTTTTCCAAATTATCCACCATAATGTATAGTACCTACTATGTAGCTTTGGTAGTAGGTAATTGGCATGGGTAACATGGGTTTGTTGGTATTAAATGACTTATTCATTATAATATACGCACTATATATATATATATATATACATATATGTATATAAATAGTTATGTTTGTATGTATGTATGTATGTACCAGCATTAGGTTGGACCATTCGTTTTGTATTCAGATATTTTCTCATCCTTCTGTTGGTGGAAAATTTTAAATTAGTTCTACACGGTAAACCAAAGAAAAAAATTGTCATGCTCCAAACTCCAAAGTAAAAAAAAACTTCGAAATTTTTTGAGGGTACGTGACCACCATTTTTTTATAGTGTTTTTCGTCAATTATAGACTGTACGTTCTATAAAAATAAAAATGGCGTTGGATAAAAAAGGCCAATTTTAGAATTTTCATTGCAAGAGTTTTACGGAAAATCGAGAAAATCTCTCTCGATTTGTGTGATCAGTTTTAATGATTTTTTATTTATATGTTAGTTTGGATAAATGAAACCATGAAGAGGATAGTAACTGATAGACTCGAAATTAACTAACAGAGCACTCGAAATTAACGCGTTTACCCTACATATACTTTTTGGCTTTCAAACTGAAATTTAAATTAGAGGAAGCCTTCAATTTCAAGTGTTTTTTGTGTTTTCTTCGTGAATTTGAACAATTTACGATTACACATTTTCGTCACTGAATGTTCGTTCGGTTACTAAGCTCGCTTGCTCGATAACTCAAAAACGCTTAATAAAATAGCTTTGCCAAAGAAATTATTATTCTCACATGGTTTGTATTGGCAAAATAACGATATGGAAAAATTAAATTTGAAATAAAAGGGTTAGGAATTTGCATATTTTTGATAAATACTTTTTATTGGACATTTTACAGGCTACAATATTAGGGAACATATATTTTCGAAAAAAAAATTATTTTAACTCAACAATATTAGAAAAATGATAAAAATCTCCGATTTTTTACATTTGGCCGTCCCTAAAATCATAGAATGTTTCTAAAATTATTGTTCCATCCAAAACACAACTTTTGTGTTCCGTGTTTTTTGAATTTAATTTGTCCATATCGGGTTATGACCTAGAGCTGTAGATTCGGAAGAAACTTTTAGAAAAAATTCGTTTTAAAGTTATATTTTTGGAATTTTAACAATGTATAAATTTATATAAGGACATATTTGAATCCTTCGATAATTTCGGGAAATTAAATTGGGAATTTATCTTTTCATTTGTATTAACCGTGACAAAACTCTACGCACCGCCTCACCATTTATCGTATTTCCCAATTCATTCGATTTCGGACCACCCTAGTTATTCAATTATACCAATACATTGTCTGTGTATATGTACATATACATAATGTACATTGTGTATATACAAAAAGATTATATGTGGTTTCAATTGAGACAAGTGAAAGATTCAGATAATACTCATAAATAAGATTAAACAAAATTCACGCGATCCTGTTCGCGCTCCAAAAGCTTATTAATTATTTGTTAGTTGACACGAATTACATACATAGATGCGTGTGTTTTTGTGTGGGTGTGGGTAATGTTTGGTGTCGCAATAATGTTATTATTTCATATTATTTTCATATCTCATTTACTATAATAAAGCTGATGATTTGACTTCTCTATGATTGCGCGTGAGGCGATGTTGTTATGTTACATAAAATCGTTTGATAAGTATTTTGGCAGACAGAAATAACTAAAAAAAAACATTTTTAATATACCCACTATTTCGCAATTCACAGAATATATTAATAAAGCGAAACAATTTCCATATGTCTGAATATTTTTGATTTTTTTTTATTGCTTATTATTATTAAGTATTATTATTATTATATACACACACACACACACACAAACGCATTCAGTTAATCATCACCGATTTTATTTAAAAAAAGATTTGTTTTTATTTTGGCCGCGCACACCGCCGCAAAGGAACTACGACATATTTATAGTTAATGGTTCATCACTGATATAATTCAAAATTAAACTAAATAAAAATAGATTTACTTTAAGTAAAAATACCCATATAGCCCACATTTACACTATATGATGGACTCTTGACTCTCTCAAAATATATTTAACCAAAAAAAAAAATTAAATAAAAAATGTGTACTACTTTTTTCGCTTAGACTTTTTTGTTCACACTATTTTAACAACAACAGTAAACAAAATGTTTTGTAAATGTGTGATGATGATTTTTGGTATATATAAAATAATTAGACAAAATTATCGGTATTCATGTCTCAGATAATGAGCACTTGAAACATTAGGTAGGTACTACATTTTTTTTTCTCTCTCTATATACATAAATACATACAAGCAAACAATCAACAGTTCATTATTACACTCTGTTACTGACACATATCCATTGATGATGTAATAATTACCGCGAGGTGCTAACAAAAAAACTTTTCACATCAAAGTACGTATAGTTACCTACCTAAATGTGATGATTTTTTTTTTTTTGTATTGCTCATACATTTTTATGGTAAATTTCGAATTTTTTTTTTTCTAAATTATTGGATAGCATCGACCATTCTTCCATGTGCAAATGGCGCACTTTGACTGGGCGCCATATTTAGAATGTGCTAAAAAAATTATTTGGTTATTCGTAATAAATCGTAAAAAATTGTTGCCATTTTATTGCATTGAGTAGCAATCTGTATATAAAGCACCTTATAGTACCGAAAAGGAGGTTTTCTAATGTTAATAATGGAAAATTAATGAAAAAAAGGTTACAAAAAAAAAAGAAAAAAGTTTTTCTTTATTTTCTCAAGATTTTGATGGAGAGGACTATTTCCGGACTATATTCTGAAGAATGGAACTTCTCAACTTATTGTACTGCAAAAAAATTAGACTATCGGACAATACACAGACAAAAAAAAGTTGTAGATATGGCGTCCATTTCTCATATAAAAATCCCGTCAAAATCCACCTCTGGTATATAATGCGGAAGAGATTGGTGAGTAAGAATGACAAGTGGTAAATCAGCTAAAAGTATGTTGGGAGGACATCTCAAGTTCTCACAATCAGTAATACATACACAGTGCAGCATTTACGTATAAGCTACAGCTTAGGGCACCCACTTTCTTGGGGGCCCCCAAAAAAATTGTCCGACTGAGCAATTATTGTCATACATATATACTTAAATATACTGCAGCATTTTTAAGTTTGTTATGAATAACTTAATAATAAGTCTAAATGTGGCCCTGTGCATACACAACTCTTGACCTAAAACTGAAATATTCAGTGATAGCAGCACTATGATTGAATGAAATGATTTTGTTGGCCTGCTTTAGCACAGTTTCCACTGTTATCTGTATGTCGAGAATGCCGGTTAAGAGTGAGATGTGTCCTTTTTAGATTACCAGGCCTATTCTACGCAAAAGTTAAGACTCTAATAGCGGCCATTTTAATCTTAACTCGTCTTAAGATTCACCTCAAGAGCGCGACACTGAAATTCGTATTCCACATTTTTGCCGATCTTAACAGTTAAGAGCGCTAATAACTTGACATTTGTGTATGTTTTTTTGGTATATTGTTTCAAATCGCGACATTTTACAGATTATTAGCGCTCTTAACGTAGAATAGGCCTGTAAGTATCTACTAGACTAGAAAGAAGATACTACATAGTAAAACAAAATTCGAACGACATAGGACAGTAGGATAAATCAAGCGTAAGTAAGCAACAACGACAGGGCTATCAAAGTACTAGAATCGTGCTCAACGTACTACTATTTCATCGAATGAGTTTTAAAAAAATGTACCGACTACAGGATACGGGTAAAATATATCGCTGACCGGCTTAAAATTTGTACGAATCGGTAGCGGTCCGTGGACCACCGGTAGAAGAACACTGCCTTTAATTAGATCTTAAAAATTGCGGTGCTTTAAGACTAAGAGATGAGAGATTGAGAACCAACCTCTCGCTGATCTAATCTAATCTATATACTTACCAGCCTGTACAATGCTAAGATGGATTTGATTGACTCGACAACACTGTTGCGAACTTTTATTGGAAACTGGTACTGATTGGATTGTCTTTTCGTGCGAATCATTTTTTTTTTGGTTTCTTTGTGAAATTTTCACAATATATTTTATCATGGGGAAAACTAGATTATTTAACATAATTTACTATAGATTTAGGATTGTACAATAATATATTAGTGATAATCGTGTGATAGTGTAATCGTGGGATAGTGATAAATAATTTTCATTTGATTTGAATTTAGCACAGCATTTTTATGAATTCGTTTTGAGAATTGCTCAATATCAAAAGCTACATAGCTAACAGTTGAAGTGTTTTGATCAAATGGTTATGGATGAGACGGTTAGATGTCGCCGTAAACATTTACTAGTGAAAATGGAGAGCGAGAGCGGGAACCTTTATTTTTTTAGTAATGTACAGTTAATATAAAAAAGCAGTATGAACAATACGATTTTTCGATTCGAATGCTTAAATTTTCCGTCTTAGTTGTAAACGAGACGCCGTAGGGAGTACAAAAAAAGGGATGCAGCTACGTGAGTGGACCATTTGTAGTGTTTGCAGAAAATCAATTTAACCTGAATGAAAAAAAAAACACCGACACTTATCATATAATAGGAAATTGGAAGAGCGTTCTTTTATGATACATCGAATTTTATGGTTCTATATTTGTTAACCCTCGATTTTTTATAAATAAAAATTTCGAAACTTCAACAACGAATTTTTCCTGATGAATGAAGATTTTTTAACCAAAAATAATTTTGTAACTTTTTTTTAAAGTTAAATTAGACATGAATATCTGTATAACTCGCAACATATAGAGAAGGACATATAGATAGAAATAATTATTATGCTAGAGTGAGAAAAACGTTTTACATCCAAAAATTTCACATCACATCACTTTCTTAAGACAAGTATAGTAATGTTGTTGTGTTTTGTTTTTTATTTTTTATCAAATTTAGATGAAAAAAATTGAAATATCGTTAAAACAACTTATTTAAACATGAATTTTCATCATTGTTATCTCTAATGCATGTTATCATTTGACGGATATATATTTTAACCAGCATTGAATTTGGATTAAGTTGACAAGAGGAAAAATGGCCTCGCTTAAAGTTGCTGTTCGGGTGAGACCATTCAATCAACGGTAAGCATTTATTTTGTTCAATCAATTTGATTTGATTTCTCTATAATTGTACCATTGTTGATTGGTGTAAATTAATTTTTATAATTCATTTGTAGTGAAATAGATATGGGAGCAAAACTAATTGTCGAAATGGAGGGCAAACAGACACGTCTTCAAAAACCCAAACGGGACTCTAATTATAGAGATCCAAGCAACGATTTCACATTTGACTATTCCTACTGGTCATTTGATTCAATTGATGATAATTTTACAAATCAAGATCAAGTTTATGAGGACTTGGGAACAGATGTGATTAATTGTGCCTTTGAGGGTAAGTTTTTTGTTCTAATTTTCTATTCTTTTGTTATGCTACAATAGACGCATATTTACAATGTATAAATAACCAACTTACTATGCACGTTTTGTAATTAATATTTAAGCAAGGCGTCATGCTGCTTTGCCTTTGTCTGTTGTATATTTATCTTTGCCTATTTTAATGGCATTTGAGACGTAAAACGATTCAATGTACCGATTGATTTAGTCGAGAAATTATGTTACATGTTTCAGGTTACAATGCATGTGTATTTGCATATGGCCAAACAGGCAGTGGAAAAACATTCACAATGATGGGCACAGCCGATGCACAGGGTTTAATACCAAAAACATGCAAAGCAATGTTTGCACGTATGAAATTAGATCATGATTCGGGTACCGGTTATAAAACTAGTGTTAGCTATTTGGAAATATACAATGAACGTGTAAAGGATTTGTTGGGTCCGCCAAACAGTGGACATGGCCTAAAAGTACGTGAACATCGTACACAAGGACCATATGTTGAGGAATTGTCTCAGCACTCGGTTGCTAACTATGAAGAAATTCAAGTAAACGAAATGACAGATAATAATTTGTGTGTTTGTCTGGATGCTTAACGGTTTATGTTTGGTTTTAGAATTGTATTCGGCGCGGAAATTTAGTGAGAACCACAGCCAGTACACTAATGAACGATACCAGTAGTCGAAGTCATGCGATATTTACGATAACTTTTGTGAAGGCTGGCTTTTTGGAAGATATGCCCAGTGAAACGGTTTCGAAAATTCATTTAGTTGATTTAGCCGGCAGGTAAGATCCCTAGACTGCCTAAACAAAACGGCCAAGAAAATCTCAATTATTAATTTCTAGTGAAAGATCTACGTCAACCGGAGCAACGGGACAACGTCTCAAAGAAGGAGGTCATATAAACAAATCACTTGTTACCCTTGGTAGTGTAATATCAGCATTGGCCGAACAATCTCAAACAGTTCATCCGAAACGAATGATATACATACCGTACAGAGACTCCATTCTGACATGGTTGCTAAAAGATAGTTTGGGAGGTAATAGCAAAACAATAATGATTGCCGCAATATCACCGGCCGATTGTAATTACGGTGAAACACTCAGTACACTTCGGTATGCAAATCGAGCGAAAAATATCATCAACAAGCCGACAATAAACGAAGATCCAAATGTTAAATTGATACGTGAATTACGCGATGAGATTAAGAAACTGAAAGGAATGTTAACGTGCGACAGTGGTCTGCTGTTGAAATCGGAAAAAATGTTTGAAGATTTGCTGAAAAAGGAAGCACAGGAAAAGGTCCTAACCGAAGAATGGGCGGAAAAGTGGCGAGAAGCCCAAAATATACTGCGCGAACAGAAAGCATTAGGTTTACGGATGTCTGGCGTTGGTGTTGTACTGGACTCGGACATTCCCCATTTGATTGGCATTCATGATGATATTAGTACGGGCGTCACATTGTACAGTCTCAAAGAAGGTGACACATTGATCGGTTCGAATGATTCCGAACAAGTACAGGACATTGTGCTGGGCGGCATTGGCATTAGTCCCGAACATTGTCGAATCAGATTAGAAAATGGAATTGCAACAATTTATCCAAATGCCAATGCACAATGTTGGCTGAATGCCTACGCAATCGATGAACCGACAAGAATCAGTCAAGGTGATATTCTGGTGTTGGGTCGAACGAATATGTTTCGCTATAATAATCCGGCTGAGGCGGCAATACTACGTAGAGATGGAAGTCGATCGAGATTAGATTTGTCCAGATTGTCGATGATTGCGGCGTCCAGAGAAAATTTAAACAGCAGCAATATTATTTGGTAAATAAAATGACGTTTTACTTGCCGCCTTTTTTATTTTTGTTTTAAATGACACCTCATCACCAGTTTTAGTGATGATGAAATTTCATTTGCGTACCCAACGAAACGGGACCGACAGTATTATCCATTGGAAACAATTCCGCACGATGAACCGGAATGCACGGATGAGCATAAAAAAATATTGGAAACCATAGAGGAAGCATTGGAACGACTTAATATTGTAAGTTTTCTTTGATAATAGAAGAGCCGAAATCAATTTTCACTTTGGAAAATAATTTTTATTATGTAGGAGCGAGCACAAATCCATGAACAATACAAATCGAAAGTTAGAGCACTATCTGAAGAGTTGGTACAACTCGAAAAAGCTCAATGTGATAAAGTTTCCATATTGAACTGTCAAGAGAGGAATTTAACTGCTAAGAAGGAGATGCTCCTATGGGAACAGAATAGCGCAAAATTGCAGGTAAAGTTTAAGGTTTTTGTTAGAATTTTTGTCTTTTTTCTTTTAGTTTTACTTTTTAGTTTTTATTTATTATTTTTTGTTTTTTTTTTTCTTTGTTAAATTATGTAGAGTGATATTATCGCAAAACAATTATCAGCACTGAAAACGCAACGCTCGTCCAAAAAAAGTGATTTCTATGAATACGTAGGTAAGCAGCTGCAAGAATTACAGGAATATGGAAAGTTCGATAAGGTAGAATATTTTTTTGTTTTTTTTGTATTGAATTCTATTATTCACGGCAGTGGCGTGGCGTTTGATGTGGCAAGTGAGCCATTGTGTCCTAGATAAATACTTGAAAATATTTGTCTCATAAAACCGAAAAAAAGTTAGAATTCCACAAGATGGCTCACCATTCAATTTCATCAACGAAACGCCACTGTTATAACAAGTAACCATTTTTTTTGCGTATCTTTTTGTCTTGACCACATCTGACGGACAACGACAAGAACAACAACAACAATAATGACGACTAATCTTCCATTTGTGTGGAAAGCTTTTAGATTGAAGTTAACCCTTTCGACCCGGATGGTACATATATGTACCAGAAAGAATTTGAACATCCCTATGCTATTCGAAAGCCGGGT
>JANSTT010018123.1:0-14703 GCA_026745375.1 Platyura marginata | reverse complement strand
GGTGGAAAATTTAGTTAGATATAGGGGGTTGCAGGCCACACCTCTCTACGCTCATTGGTCGACGTTGTGATGTTGCAAGGGTCCGAGCAGAAATATATATTGCATTTGGATTTATTGAGGATTAGGGATAGATATCCTTTTTTGTCAGAAGCCTATAAATGATTGCTATTTGATTTGTTACTATTGATTTTATAGCTTTCGTGGTGGTTTTCTCGTTTCTTTTTTGTTTTGTTTTTAATGTGTGCGGTCTCCTTTGGTGTATACTTTTGTGTTTTTGTATTCACAGTATGTATTATATATGGATGCTATGTATGTATGTATGTATGTATGTATGTATGTACAGTACGTTACAGTACATAGTTTTATAGGAAGAAAAACGATATTGGAGATATGTCAGCATTATTTAGGAAAAAACTTAAAAATGGCGAAGATTAATTTAAACGCTTTGATGCAGCTTGTTGATTTGTGTCCATAAGATACATTAGTATGGTTAGTATAGATAAGTTGTGCAATTAAATTAATCATAGGGGAATTTGTGAGAGGAAAGCGGGTTTGCTTTTGAAATTAATTAATTATTCAGAGGTATTGTAAAAGAATGAACAAAAAATGCATTAAATTTCAAAATAGCAAAATTTATATGCTCCACGGCACCATTTTATTAATAATTATTATCATTATTTTTCTTGTTTAACCTAATTTTTCATTAATGGCATGACAATGACATTATCCCATTTCAGTCTAGGTGCGAATATTGGAATTGGAATTTTCCACAGACAAGACTGAATATATTTTATCCTGGCACCGAAGCTAATTTGTTAATTTTAACCATTGTCTACATGCATGATTTTTGGTTTGGGTCTAATTGGTAATTTACCTTAATTGAAGTTCCATGGCGGAGTAAAATATTAGCGATTTATTTGTTTAAAATAATCGTGAAAAATAGTAAAAAGGTTTTTCGCACTACTCGACACTCGATCCGAATCTTACACCATACCTGCACCGATAAAAAAAATATTCACACAAACTAAATCCCAAAGGAAGATGATGGATGGACGGAGATGCATATTTCGACTTAAAATTTCACCAGAAAGCCAAATGATTTTAAAAATAATTAATCATTTGCATCATAAGCTCATATATGGGCGGAATTTTTCTGGCCAGTAACACCGAAGCGCATGGGCTGGGCATGTGGCTAGAAGAGAAGAGGACCGCATTCTAGAGCCAGTACACTCACAAAGTTCAGAACGCACTAGAAGACAAGAAGGTAGGCCAAAGCTCAGGTGGACTGACGGTGATGGCATCAATCTGAATAAACTTGGCAGCGTCCGCAATTAAAAGTCATCTGAACAGGATCGGAGAGGATAAACGGGTATTTTGGAGGAGGGTAAGGCTCGCCCCAAGTTGTAATGTAAATGATGATGATGATGATTAATTACTGCCTATAAAGCCTAATTATATGATGAGCATAGATTCACTTGTTAATTAAATATTTAATCGATTCATTCCATGATCAAATGTTTTTGCTATTGTTTGAGATTCTTTTTCAGTATTAACACAGGAAAGTTTTAAAATTTCGATAAAATAGCGAACCGTTGAAAGGTTTTCGTAATAGAACCTTTCAAAGTGGCCGTACAAATCCAAATGTCACACCCAACCCATGTACGAAAAGAAAATAATACAATTTTAGCCATAAATCTCTTATGTTATAGAATATTTCAGATATTCTCATAAATAATCAAAACTCTTTTAGTGCTTTTCATAGAATATCTTTTCACTATACAATTAATTATGGAAACATGAATAAAATTACAAATAATTCCCGTCAATATTAATGACTGCGAAAAATTAAATTAGCTACTCTTTATGTAAAGTAATTTTAATTACGTGCTGTGCGCGCATAGAACCATCTTTGTATTAATATATTTTTGTGTTATTATTGTTATTATTTTTTTTTTTTTTATTTTTTTAAATTGCACAAAACCAAATTATAGTTTTTGCATATAATTTGTTTGGTAATTGGCCATCACGTATTAATATTATTTTTTTTTTTACATTACATTACATTATACCTACCTACATATGTATGTATAGACACTCTATGCGACTCACATAATATTTTTTTTTAATGCAATTATGTCTGATATTATTAACATTTTCGTATACAATATAATGTAGCCTAACTAGTAATAATATATTTTGCATACTTGCAATTATTAAAGAAAAAAAAAAAAAAAAATTGAGCTGAAACACTATCATAACCATAATATCTAAGATGCAATTAATTTCATTTAGATCATGAGAGATTCGTTTTATTTTTATTTTTTTTTATTAAAATTAAATTGAATTAATGATATTGCATGTGTTCCTTAATTTTCATTAAAGGTTGTTCTTTTCGGTTCGGATAATTCCCTATAAATATACGTTTTTGTTGGTTCGATACACACACAACATATACAACATGAAGGTACTGCTGATACACATCAATATAGATATTCTGCCACTTTCATTCATAAATTTATTGTCACTACTATATTTATGTATACTAACTTAGGTATGGGTAGTAATTCGTATTATTTACTACAAAGTCTATGCAATTTTGAAAAATTATAGTTAAAATAATGCAATTGACTTAAGACAATAGCAGAACATAAATAATAAGATTTAATATAAATATTGTCTGGCATAAATGAAATATTACTGTTTTGTACATTTATATTGAAGGAATAATCGGGGGAATTGTAGCCAACAATAAACTATTATTGATGATGTCATTGATAATGTCTCTGGTGGTGGGAACTGTTTTAGAAAATTGGAGATTTTCTCAGGCAATTACAAAACACTCTATAAACTACAGTGTCATATATAATAATGTAGGTATACAAAATTGATTTTTATTTTGAATTTTATTGCAAAATATGTAATGTGTCCTGATTCCCTAAAATAAATGGGCGATTGGGTAATTTTTACTTAACAAATATAGGTAACGTAAATATATGTATACTCAATCGATACAACATATTACAGTCTCAAGGCACTTAGCATTCACCTCCAGTAGAGGATTATTTAATCTACTCGTCTCTATCTTAACACGTGACGTGTACGTACATTGTACAACCTAGGCATTTATATTGAATTTTATATTGTGAAATAAAAACAAAACAAAAAAAACGAAAAAAATTGCTAGAAAGCTTTACAACTTTTCACAGTAAGTTTGTTCTTCTTTGTGACAGAACCATATATGATAATAAATTGAAATATTAGCAACGTGGGACAAAAATTTTGTGAATAATTATCACATAAACAAATATTCGTTATGGTTCTGTTTTAAAGTAGAACTAAAGTCACCGGCACACAGAATACGCAGTCTGCCAGCTGCGATCTGTCATTTTTTGATCGCGGTCTGTTATGATGTTGAAGGTAAGGCCACCGCTGTCAAATATTTAAATACAAAATATTTTTTGCCCGCAACGGTCTTGTGAACAAAAAATAATTGTTTTGATTGAAACTATGGCAGAAATAATTGAATTGTTGAGAAATAACGTAAGGAAATGTCCATTTATTTTTGACTATTGAATTGTGCTGCTAACAACTCATGAATTTCTTTAAAACTCTCTTATGACATACGAAAATAAATAAAAAAGAGATTCAAGATCATGACAAAGACTTTCATATAATTATCAAGGATTCTTCAACCTTTGTTCACTTCATGCACCCAACATTGCCGTTTTTTCGTTTCCATTAAGCAGCATCCGAATCTGACTTAATTTTTTGCCCGTACACAACAGACTAGCAATGTCTAGCATTTTCCACTCCTAATGTAATCTGTACTGATGAAAAAAAAAAATGTCAAAGTTGTGAGTTGTGTCATTGATTACGGTTTTAACCAAGAAAACAACAAAAATCATTGGCGAATGGATCGGCACTTTTTTAGCAGTGCTATTTTAGAAAGTATTTTCGGTAGAATTTTATTTTCAAGAGCAACGTAAATTTCCAATATACCTAATTGTGCAAATATATAAAACTTCCTGCAACACTTATAAAAGGTTCTTGTGTTGTTGTTGTTGTTTATTTATTTCTTCTGCCATCATGTTATACATAGACCTATTCAAGAAGTATATCGTGTAATCTCTTTCAATGCACTTAAAATCCGGGGCATGGATCATAGATCAAATGTAATCTCAACTAGTTCATTTTAGGTAAAAAGCAAAAAAAGAAAATTTAATCTTACCCATAATACCTAACAATACCCAAGTAAAATAGTTTTATATGAACGATGATGAGAAAAATAAGGTAAAGAGAGATATAGGAAGAAGAGGAGCCAACATTTTTCTTTTATCGAGATATAATTTTTTAGTGTTTTTTCCGTATCTGGAGAAGATCGTGCGTTTGAGTTAACTTGAATAGCAACAGATCGATATATTGTACACGCTTTTTGATCTCGTAAATTTACTTTAACTTCTTGTTTGTGTATCGTCTTCTTGATTTCATTTTAATCTTAAAACTACCTGTATATATGTACCTACTAAGTATGTTGTATATATATAGACACTATAAGTATACTTATAGTAATGAATTTAATGCATGATCTGTACTTAAGCTAAATATTTTACTTAGCAATTTGCCATTTTTACGATATGATAAAACATACTGTAGCGTAATGTACATTGTACATCCATTCCTCAATTTGCACGGAAGATACGTTCCACGACCAGTCCGTGTAAAACGAGATACAACATGCAATGAAAATAAAAGATTTTTTTTTTTAAATTTACAAACCGTGTAAATCAAGTGCCGTGCAAATCGACGGACGGGTTTATCTCATATTGATCATGGAAAGCGACAAACTGCGCAATGCGCATACGACAAGAATTTCTGTTGAATAAATTTTCTATTCTTTTGACATGCGCAATGTAACTCGATACGTCCGTGTCATATATATTTAACGCGAGAGTACACAGTGTATCATCGACTTCTGTCCATTGTTCTCTTTTTAAAAACGCATCAAGAAGAATTGAGTTATCCGTGGGAATGATATAATTCATTAATTCATATGACTTAACTTCTTATCACTAAACTATTCATACCATCATAAAATACTGAAGTCTGAGTCTATTAAACTCTTGAGATCTAAAACAATTATCTTAAAAACGGTAACAAAATACAGAATTGTGCTTACACACTTGTAAATGAAGCAAACCCAAGAGTCTACATAGCCAGTACCCCAGGTGGGGAAGGCGGTCTAGAGGTGCAACGTTCCACAAAAGAATTGATTTTAAACCCCTTCCCCTCGGGTAATTTAGAATTTTTATCATACAATCCAAAGTTTCGTTTACATCACGATCCCATCGAGATATCGTCTGCTATAGCATGGCCTTATATATTCAAAATGGCGATGCATATGCATAAGTCATGCTGCAGATACACAATTTGAGAGATATGCATTTGAATTTGACCCGAATTACCATTACATCTGGCTGATAGATAAAACAATCTAACGCTTGACGATACTCCATCTTTTCAACCTCCAACCAATCTACCAACATCTTTTCTCTTCAAATTGTATTGCATCAATAAACTTTGTACATGCGGTAGGAGAATGGGATAGCGCGTTCAGAACTTGCACACAAAAACTATTTCTCATCCTCCGCACCAAAATGTCCTCAATATCTCGGTTCGGTTACTTATTCTTCTTTTCTATACGTACATCATGTATATAGATATGTACATATATATAATATAGACGCGTTCAACTCTTCTATAGTCAAGGTTTTATACCATCAAAAATATACCAGATACACCACCACCCTCAGATCGATGCTGTTTTGTCTGCTGACGTAGTTTTTTGTGCATATAGCTCTTTGAGTTTGCAAAAAAACGCATGGTTTGAGGCAAAAATAACCCCAAAGACTGAATGAATACAATTTTGAAATATATTTCTTGAAACTTTTTATATAATTTTCAATAATTACATTTTAGATTTAAAATTATTCGATAAATGTGTATATCATCACTAGCACTATCATCTCTTTATTGTGAATGAGGTAATAAATGTACAGATGACCCAACATATTTATAAACGACAAGATCTCGTTAATCCATACCAATCAATAGATAACTATAAAAAAAAACATGCCAGCACACTACATATGTAAGAAACTCTGCAAGGACTTCTTAGGATGAATAATTGGAACACTTCCTCTGTGCCTCTGGCCATTCATATTACATATAGCCATGGCTGAACAGAAAAATCAAAAGACAAAAGAGTGAGTTATGCTGATGTTTCCAAATGAAATAACTAAGAACATACGTATCAGAAGAAATTTTCCAACCTTATCAGTAAACGGCCGTAATTAACAAGGAAAACCAAGAAAACTTAATCCAAAAATTAGAATTGATGATCTACATATAAACAAAGCAAGTTTTTCTTGTTCCTCTCCCGTAACACTCATTCAACGATTAAATAATATTTTCTTTTTCGAGAAGAGTGCGATCGATTCTTATTGACGCCTTATCTCCAATTATCAAGTTATGATCGTGACAAATTAAACCATTTACGTATAAATTGTTTGTTATCCGTTTATTATAAAACAATAATTATTAATCCATCTCCTGTCTCTCTACACTGATATGCTGGGAAATCTCTACATAAAATATAAAAGATCAGTAAAATCGCTAGAAAATCACGACGACGCACAATCTTCTCAACTAATAATTTGTGTTCAAGACGATAATATACCTTACAGTCTAGTATTAAAGAATTATTTCACTCAATTTTCCCATGTACTCAACGTAAAATACTTAAACCATTTCGTAATTCATTTTTCCCTTCTTCTTTTTCTTTTTTTTTAGTTTCTAAAACGCATCTTAGCTCACCTCACCATCTTTCTTGCCACAATACTGATCATGTTCGATTTGCTTGTATTTCTGGTACACATTCATAATTACTTGATGATCTGTAATCCAGGTAAAAGTAAAGAATATAAGAGCCTTTTTTGCACACTTAAATCACAATGTAAGCAAATATATCAGCAGAATCCAATCGGTTATTTTGAGCGGGCTGATACAATTTTATTTAAAGACTATAAAGAAATAGTGGCTATCGATTATAATCCATACGAATTTGTCATTATATATTTTGATTTTTGACTGAAAAAAAAAAATAGTTCTCCAGTAATTCCAGTAGTTTAGGAGATATGATTTGATATGAAATTTGTTTTCCTTAATTCCGTAAATTTGATTTTAAATCGTGTCTGTTAATTTAGTGATTTTTCTAAATTGTAAATACTAATTATAATTAATATACCAACTTTTGTTTAGCTTTAGAGCAAAAATTTCAAAAATAAAAATTTGCTTTCTCCGCTAGCAATATTTTAATAATTGTTTTTTTACTTGTTTTTTTTTTTAAACTATAGATAGGTGAATTAGAAATTATCGCCAAAATTGCAAAAGTTATTTTTGTAAGAATCTCCAAAATTGACCAAACCAGTGACTTACTGTCAGACATTAAACAAGTGTACCTACTAATACTAATTGTCTGTTAAATAATTATAATTAAAGCTTGCTCTATATGCACAATTGCACAATGCACATATTCAAAATAAACATTTTTCATTAAACAATAAACGCAAAACGTATGTCGTTTCTTTTTCACACAAAAAAATAAATAGTAAAATAGAAATAGTAAAAACGTAAACACACAAAACGAAAAAAAAACCGGTTATTTGTACACGCATTTCAAGCGTATGCGTACGATCTAACATTAAGAGAGAAAGAAACGAAAAGAATTCCCATCTCACTGATCCTTATTTTCTGCATTCCACAGTTTTTATTTCATTGATAAAAATGTTTTTCGTCGCGAGTCCTAAAATGAACCAAAATGGCCGCTATAGTAAAAATTGTTTATGAATGGAAATAATCGAACGGGGTGTGTAAATTAATTGGTATCAATGGAACGGTGTGTGTGTAAATGAGTTGTTTATAAAAAAGTCTCATTCTAACGATCGGAAGTATTTTTAACTATAATTTTTTTTTTACTATAAATTCGGAAAAAACTTTTCATCTTTATGTATATACAAATAACTTCTAAACCACAAAGGAGGTACCTATACCGTTTTCAAAGAAGGGATAAAAATACATAATTGTGACATTTTAGTTTATAATCTGCTGAATAAATAAAATAAATAAAATTTTTGACACTTTATTATGGATGTCTTGTCAGTTCAATTAGTATACATAAAATAAGGCTCTATATATATATATATATATATATAATAAACAGCTGTGTTCATAAAAATAGCAGCATTGCATATTTTGTATGAAAAAGTCGAAAATTAGGAATTTCTCCTATTGGATATGAACGCCATAGTTAAAATCGATGATTGCAATTGTTTTTATTGCCAATATTTTTTTAAAAAATATTGAAAGTCTACATTCACAGTTAGAGGAGTATGGTTTGTTCAATAAAATAGTAGCAACAAAAAAAGTTGCAAAACCCCATATAAAAACAACAAATAACCCAAATCAATTTCTCTTCTCTTTTAAATATTAAAGTCAAAAGTTAATTAACTAATCTGTTTGGTTAATTTGTTTTTTTAAAATATATTGTTTTTTTCTAGACGCGCCTGGATTTTGTATTGTGATCGATCCGCAAGTAAACCAACACGATTACATTTATTAGGCCTTGCCTTTTTGTTAATCCCTGGTTTAAATTTTTACCTCAGATCACTTTTGTCCCGTATAGTTTATTTTTACAATTTAAAAATTTCTCAAGTACTTTAGAGTTTTTCTATAAAAATGATCACCACATGACATAGTATTTTTGCTATCTGATAATTCTTCAACATAGAATAACTCGGTCCGCGTATTCTTTGCTGAGAATTATTGCATCAACGAGAGCACATTATTATGGGGGACAGACTTACATTAAATAAACTCTGTTAGATAGATAGGTTTTTTACGTATAACGTGTAATGTTACCCGGTGTACACCATTTATAGTTTACACGTACCATTTTCTGTTTAAACATACACGACCTGATAAAAATGTTCCAAAAAGAAAAGAAAAGAAAAAAGAGAAAAAAAAAAGAAAAACTAACAATATTTTACGAGGGCACGATTAACTGTTATTTGTTTTCTGTAGTATGTTATGCGCTGAAGTACCTACAACTTACTACCTACCTTATACCTATCTATCTCTACCTCAAATGTACTTCTATATGAGCTGTAGTGAAAATAACGTGGGATTGAAAAATTAATAAAAAAAAAAAAAAAACAAAAAAAACAAAAAAACAAAACAAGAACAAAGAAATGATACGAATAAGAATGTCGAAAATTAAGAAGCATAAAAGTGATATACAAAGAAATGCGAAATATGGAATTCAATCGAATTGTACGAAATATTTTTTTATCACGAATAAGACAAATTTTACAAATAAATTTCTTGTTCGAACGGGAGACGAAAGAAAAAAAAGAAGTTATTTGGTTCTTGTTTTCTGGGCGAATTTTTCTTTTTGATTAAAAGAAAATTTTCTTTGATTATAATGTCACGTTTGAAATGGCAAAAAAAAAATTGTACCAAACGAAAAACTAGCAATAAGTGCGATGCAGATCATTACTTCGAAAAATATTAATCAAATTGGAGGAAGACGACGAAGCGAAAATGTGCAGAAGAAGAAGAATAAGAAGAAGAACATTCACCAGAGAATTTCAATATATAAATACAGGCAAAAAAAGGAAAATATCACACAAAGTCTCATAATATTCAAAAGCGTGCTCTGCACTCAGTATAATAGCACGACCTACCACAACGTAAATTTTAGTGGACCATACCTGTGCCGTGTTGTTCTACCTATAGTTAATGTTCTGATATTGTTAGTTAGTGAGGCTGTAGCTGAATTCAATTTAAAGAAATCGCGTCGATTTTGAGGATGGGATATATTATGATAGTTGAGCAGCAACTTCAGCGTATTATTATATATTTAGTATGTGGGAGGTCAATTACTGGTTATAGGGAGACGTGCAAAGACTTAACCAGAATTTATTTAATGCAAATTTTTGACAACGCTTTATGTACTGTATATTTAAATGATTGGATGTTTCCAGGAAGTGATATTAATCTAAACGAGACGTTTGTTATTAATTATAAAAAAAAACGTATACCGTGGACTGAGGTGGCGTAAAAACAAAGAAACAGTTAAGTTGTGCTATAAGATTTCTTATTTTGTCTGAAAATATTCTTAAACATAAATGTTCGATATTGGACACATAATGCCTTTTATTAGCTGTGGTTCTTACTCTATAAAGTTAATTAATTTGGGATTTTCAGAAATATCAAATAATATACACAGTTGGTCATCTGATTAGAAAATAAAATTGGTTTTCGTATAATAGAGTCAAAAAGAGTTCAAAGGCGTTTTCAGAGTGATTCAAAATCGTATCAGAGTGTCATAAGAAACGTAATTTAAGATTTAAGGCTACAGAAATTAATAATTAAGAAATAAACAAAAATCGTATTTTATGTTCCCAAAATTGTATCATCGCATGGCTTAGGACATAGAGTAAATTAGTCTAGGATCTAGCGTTGAGATAAGACTAAATTTACAATTTGCACTCACACCATTATTGTCTGACAAATTTCTGGCATAAAACGAGAGAAATATATATACGTTCGAAACAGACGGAACTGTTTACATACGTACTCTTAAATTTTGAGATTAAAATATTTGTAAAAACTTACATTCATGTTGTTATCGCTAGCCCTTGTCTTGCTGATATAAGATTTTTCGGAAAAGAATCACTCAGAAGTAGCAAAATTCACTCAGCTTCGTCGGTCTCGGTAGGCGCTATCTACCTGTGAAAAGGAGAAGAAGAGTATTTTAGTTTTGATTTGTTTTTAATTTTTATTTAACATATTTTTTAAATAATTTAAAATATAATACAGAAAATATAAGAAACCAGGAAAGAAGAAATAATTTGACTATGCCGATTATAATATGAGTAATTAATTATTATCTTCGATTTTGACCAATCGCATATAGTTGGGTAGAAATTGGCATACGATCAAAGACAGACTTCTAACGCCTGCAAACTTTTTTATAGCGATATTCTAATCGTTCATCAAAAATTATTCCAAGCTTTCTCAAAGATTGCGATAAATTAATATTAATTTTTCTTGTCCAAGAACCAATTGGCGTATCAAGCGTAGAAGAATCACTTATTTAGTTAGCAATGAGCCTATTTCTGGACACATACCGGTAATAATACAGGGAAAAATAACAAACCTACGCTCAATTAAATGATATTAAAATTTATGGAGCAAAGAACGATGCATATTAAATTCAAATGTCCAATGATCCAATGATCCAATAATGTAAAAGTGTAATTTAAACATTTGCTCTGCATCGTTTAATAATAATACGCAACATAAATAACAAAAACTAAGCCTAACAGGTAAAATTGTATGTTTTGTTTTATTGCTATCATTTTCTTTACGTTTTGTTAATTTTTTTCTTTTTTTTTTTTTTTCTTTTTTCTTTTTTCTTTTTCTTACACAAACTACATAACTTTTGCAATGTACACAAAAGAGAAACGCACAGAAATATCTTCTTTCTGGGTAAAATAAAAGTACTTAAGAGCATCACGAATCTCATTCGCGCACGACTATTTTGCGTGAAGCATGATCAGACTCAGAAAACTCAAAACTCGATCCCAACCAAGTCAAATGAAACGAATAAAATAAATGTTTTAAATCTTTTACGGTAATTCTTTATTTATTTATATTTATTTTCTTCTTTTTTGTTTTTGTTTTTTTTCTTTCAGAAAAATTTTCACAAACAAATTGCAACAAAGAGAAATTGTGTACTGAGACTCTATAGATCTGTTGCAGTTGCAGTGCCTAATGTGTATCTATAGTTAAGAATAGCATTATGTGAGACCTGGTACTAACTAAGGCACCAAATTGAATAAAGTGTATACTTCTCGATAAGATCCTTAGTTAATTTCATTTTTTTTTTTTTTTGTATTTTTAACTTATTTCTCTAGACACGCTCAATAAATGAAATGAAATGATATCTAAAACAATTATTATTAAAAAAAAAATATTATTTTAAAAATATAGGTACATATGTAAGTACATAGGTATATGTAATGCAAACAAAACAATTGAATTAAAACAATCAAATCACAAACAAATTGCGAAGTATTGCTACAGCAGCATAGTAAAACCTTGATAATTGAAAATAATTAAACCCAACGAGTATTAGTATTAATTCTCTTATCGTGAGCCCAATTGATCTGATTGACATATTAAACGAGCATAAAAGTATAGTCAGAGTGAGCATAAAAGTATAGTCAGTGAGCATAAAAGTAAAGTCAATTGTTTCATATTTTATATCACCTCCATTTTGTTTTATCTACATTTTATGCATAACTGAGATGCAAATATTTTAGCCGAAGGATCGCTCGCTCACATATTTCCGATAGGATAACTCAGAAACGAGTTGAGATAATTTAACGAAATTTTGGGATCGCAAAAATCCCCGAACCCCTTCGACGCTCTCCCATACAAATTTTTTGAAAAAACGTATTTTGAAAAATATTATTTAAAAAGTATATTTAAAAAAAAACCAGTTTTGTAGCAGCCATTTTTATTCACTATCAAAACAATCGAATTATGTATGTATGCAAATTGATTTTCTTTGAAAAAATTATATTCTGACGATCGGTGGTTGCTCAAATATTTTTTTCTACAAATCTACTCTCTACTCTCACCCGAGTTGAAAGATCGATTAAAGATTAAATATTAGAAAGAAAAGAAATAAATAAATACAAAAAGATATATTGGATTGACCATATAATGATGAGCCATACCCTATACCTAATAAATTCCCATATCCCCACATACTTGTATGTTAGCTAACTAACTAGCTAAGATATACATATTTATGCCTATTTTGCAGCTTTTATCAGTTTTATGAATTTTGCTATAACTCAGCTAATGACTGTGACCTCTGAGAGTTGTTTAAAGCCGATATTATTTCAATATGTAATTTTTATTCTTTTAAATATCGATGCTCACTCCGTAGGCGGCTTGGTATAGACAATTTTCTAATAAAATTGAAATATCATTTTACATTTAAATTCAATTCCATTATAAAACCACATATATAGCCAAGCAACAAGCTCAAGCATCCTTTTCCTTTTTTGCGGCTTATTCTATGTATGCATATACATATGTATATTTATCTTAAAAGCTTAACTTCATGCAAATACAATAGAAATACATAATATACATATTCTGACTGACGAATACATATACACATTATTGTCCATCTTGCAGTCCATTATCCAACATACATGTAGACATGTAGACAAAATTTGAAAAAAATTATAACAAAGTACATTTTCAAATTAAATGGATAATATGGAGATATTGTTCTTTGAATTATTTCACTAAACAACAAACAAACTCTATACTAGTAGACTCTCGATTATATATATATACTTAGTTATATTTACTGTCGGATATATTTACGCCAAACATTTTATATGAAAATTTCAAAATTATATTTGCCGAACCAATTTTTCACTCAGTTATATTTACATCTAGCAGATTATTCTAATACTTTACTCTCAGTTATATTTCAAGACATGACATTTAATAGGTAAATATAACCGAGAGTTTACTATATTTGAAAGTAAGTAATATTTCCATATATACAATTATAACACATCCCAAACATATTTGGTAAAAAAGTGTTCGCAAAGTTAATATTAAGAAAAACTGTGTATGATTTTCACAATAAACCCAAATGTTTTTCAACTTCTTGCAACTTTGTCTGACAAATGAAATTATTTTTTATGTACGCTACTCTCTTAGTACAGTAGTGTAATAATATGACATTAAATATAGAATAGAAAATTAGAATTGTTGGGAAAAGTTAAATTTAAATTTCCATCATAATTATATGTACATATATGTATGTATGTATGTATGTGGTATGTCTATGCAAGGAGAAGAATATGTAAGGGTTACCTATAGTCTGTTGAGAACAAAAACCAAAAACTAAACAGAATATATTTGAAATTACCATTATGCATTTCAATTATTATATAAAATTTGTTCTCTACCTACCCTACCTCACCATACAATCATGGCATGGTTTGATTTGTTCCGAATCGCCTGAAAAGATGAAATTTTTGGATAATTGTATAAAGTTTAAAGTTTTCCAATTTAATTTCGTTTTAACCTTTTATATCTATTCGTAATTTCCGTTTTTCTATATTATATGTAGACCCGATATGTACGAGTACATTTACATGTTCTGTGTCTAAAATATTCGCATCAGTACTTTCTAAATTGGATGTGTGGTGGCGTACCAATCGATATTTTAGTCTGGCCGTTGTCCTGACTCCATAACAACCTCTACTACCTACACCTTGAGCCTACCTTCTATGCAATTTCTATCCAATTCATGTCTATAAGTAGAATTGTATACAACACACACACACACCATACCCGTAGCATACCACCTAACCAAAAAACCACCCAAAGTAGTAACCCACACTACCCCCCCCCCCCCAAAAAACCCCATTTTAAAACCTCCCCACACCTCACTTCCCCCGGTTTTTGTTCTCTTGCCCCCGTTCTTCTTCTTCTTCCCCTCCGTCTTCTTTTTTTCATCAACCCTGTCGGTCGATTTTTTTT